>SMLS01073300.1:0-37839 GCA_004785975.1 Popillia japonica | reverse complement strand
TTTTTTTTGACATATGTATGACTGTAAATATTGGTCAGATCAAAATTAAAAAATATGTAGTAAAAAACAATAATTAATTACATTTGAGTATGGAGAAGGCATTAGCAAGATGAAGGCAATGTAGATACTATTGGAAAGGTGAAGGATATGAAGAAAGATAAAAGATATGAACGATTCTTTATTCGAAATTATTGGATTTGGAATGTCAAAATGTGAAATGTCAAATGTATTGTCAAAATTGTAGTTAATTGTCAGGTTGTATGGAAGAACATTATAAAAATGAATACCGCCTAATAAAGCCGATATTATTATTATTATTATTATTAAATTTAGATCTGGTATTATATTGATAAATCTCATTATTACAAATAAAGTGATTTTTATTTTTGTATATGAACACTAATAGCTCGTATATATACATATACTGAACGCAATGGAAGAATCGTCCATTGCTTAAAATACGGCCTGCATGATTGCATATTGCTAATACCCGCCATACACCGAATAATTCTCTTTTGGGCCGAAAAAACTTTATTACAAACGGGTGATGTACCCCAGATTGTTATACCGTAAAGCAGTTTGCTATGAGCATTAGCATAATAATAACACAGCAAACTCTCTCTCCACAGAGTTAGCGATGCTCCAAGAGCAGCTGAAACCATCAGGTAGGTCCGATCGCAGCGCAGATTCGTTCCCTCCTTTAGCAATTGTTGTAAACTGTAAAATTAGTACTTTTTTTTTATTTTATAAATTCCTCCCTCACGTCTGTAGCAGTATTTTGGATTCAAAGTGGATGATCAAGATAAGTCATGGGACCCTCACATATACTGCAAGACCTGTGTAACGTTGTTAACGAGTTAGTTGAGAGATGCAAATCGTAAACTGCCTTTCGCAGTACCAATGGTGTCGCGAGAGCGAATATACAGAAGATTCAACAGAGGACATGTCAGTCGCGTGGGAAACCCACAGTGATCCAGACTTTCAAGCAACAGGATGTTCAAAAGAACCGCATTTAATTACACAAGTTGAACTTAATAATTTAGTTCGAGATTTACAACTAGGAAAATCACAGTCAGAGCTCCTAGCATCCCGACTAAAAGGATGAAATATTCTAGAAGTGACGTATATACATATCACTTACTTTCGAATCGTAAAAAAGAACTTGCATATTGTTTCACTCAAGAAGGGACTTTGGTATATTGCACAAATGTTGACAACTTGTTTGGTGCATTAGGACAGAAGCATGAACCAAGCGATTGGCGCCTATTCATTGATTCTTCTAAAGTGAGCCTAAAAGCAGTTTTGCTTCACAATGGCAATATACATACTTCTGTATCTATAGCTCATGCTGTTGATATGAAAGAATCATACGAGAATATGCGATGTCTCCTGGAACACATCCGTCTGTTGGTCAATCTGTGGAGACCTAAAAGTGATAGCGCTTCTTCTTGGACTGGAGCTAGGAGATACAAAACACTGTTGTTTTCTGTTTGAATGGGACAGTCGTGTACCAAATCATCACTATACACAAAAAGAATGGCCACCACGTCAAACGCTAACCCCGGTCTAAAAATATTGTCAACGAACCGCTGGCTGATCCCAAACATGTATTTCTACCACCACTGCATATTAAAATGGGGTTAATGAAATATGTTGTTAAAAACACTAAATCGAAACGGTAGGATGTTCTTATACCTTAAACAGAAATTTCCGAGAGTCGATGAGGCAAAAATTAAAGAAGGCATATTAGTGGGACCACACACGAAAAGTTATAAAAGATGGTGAATTTAACAAATTGCTGACTAAAATTGAATTAAGAGCTTGGAGAACCTTTAAATCAGTTATGACCAATTTTCTTGGAAATATCAGAGCTGAAAATTACGAAGATCTCGTAACTGAATTGCTGAGTGCCTACAGAGAAATGGGATGTAACATGTTACTAAACATTCACTTTCTACATGCTAACCTCGATTTCTTTCCGCACAAGTTGGATACTATAAGTGATGAACATAGAGAACGGTCCCATCCGGACATTGCAACCATCACAAAGCGTTATCAAGACAAGTGGAGTCCTATGCTTGCTGATTACTGCTGGACATTAATTCGAAATAGAGAGACCAAATATCGCCGTAAAACATCCACAACAACGTGTTGAAATATCATTAGAACCTACGATTATTGATATATTCAGTATGTACACAGCACTTTCTTGCAAACAATGTATGGGTGATGGAGAAAATCCAAGATCATTTCCTCCTTTCTAATATAATATCCACCCTGCTTTTTCAGTGTCACAAAACAAAAAAAAAGGTTGTTGTTTACAAGTGTTATCTAAACTAATAGTAGAATATGAGCATGTAAAAGCAATGCATACCGGACCTGAATTGACATTAGCTATGATAAGAGAAAATTTATGGATCATTGGTCGTAGAAAGTCAGAAAGTAAGGTCTATACTGCGTAAATGCGTTAATTGTTTTAAGGTTAAACCAAATACATGTGAACAACTAGGACAATTGCCACGCATTAGATCGACTTCAATGTACCCATTCTGGGCGACAGGGGTGGATTATGCTGGGCCTTTTACCATTAAGGGAAACAAGGGTAAATGTAAAACCTTTTTTAAATGTTATATATCTTTAATTGTATGTATGGCTACAAAGGCAATACACTTAGAACTTGTAACGGAACTTACAACACAAACTTTTGTAGCTACCTTTAGACGTTTTATAACCCGCAGAGGTAAACCTGCACAGGTTTACTCTGATAACAGTACTAACGTTGTGGGAGCTCAATGTCTTCTAAAACAGATTCTTAACCAAACTCGTGATTCATTAAATCCTGGTATAACACACGAAGGGATCAATTGGAGTTTTATTCCGGCAGCTAGTCCTCATTTTAGCGGCTTATGGGAGGCGGCTGTGAAATCAGTGAAACAGTAAATTCAGCAACACTTTTGGAAACGTTGGTCGATAGAATATACTAGACAGTTGCAAAAACGAACCAAATGGCTAAAGAAAACAAGAAGCGTTGAGATTGGCGATTTGGTCATTTCGAAGGAAGACGACTTCCACTTCAACCACAACCACCCCTTCGTTGAAAAATGGGTAGCATAAAAACTGGAGGGGATGGTGCAGTACGAGTCATTAGCATAAAGACAACGAACAGAGAAGTCAAGAGAGGCATCACGAAGATCTAGGTTCTTCCGTTACCTGAAAAGGAATGAACTATAATTTTGTTCTAAATGTATTTTACTTGCCGTAATTTATTTGTATTTTGTTTTGAAAACCTTGCTAGCCTCTCAAGGCAGGGGAAGAATGTTAAGTTTTTAGGGCGTGTACTGTAAATCAAATATTTTAACCGTCGTTGTAGTAGAGCGTTCCGTAAATAAAATACCGCTGAAAATGTGTCAATTACGGACCGTGGTTTCCTGAAATTGGTACTCTGCGGTTGCTACCAAAGAAATCAACATTAAACTGTGTTTTTTTGTTCCTGTTATAATCAGTTGTTAGCAGAGTTGTATGTTTGTTGTGCGTATTAATGTATCCGATAATATGGAGGTAAATATTTTTATATAAAATGAAAGTATTCAATGAATTGTAAGTGAAATAACAATTTTATTGACAGAATAGCGGAAAGATAATTTGTGGAAATTGTTCGTATGCACTTGCACATAGTTATGTAAATGCAGAGGCTCATGTGTCATTACATTCGTGTCTAGCTGTATATGGCCGCATTATATTATTAATGGAAAAGGCATAGCTTTGAAGTATGATCCAAATCATGGAGGTGAGCCAGAGACATGTGATAGGGCGACATCCTGTGATAACCATATTTCTACTGGTAGATTCAGACTTTGCTTACGCTCAAATCATTGTTGTTAATATTAATAAATTTCAGATAAGTGGACACACCAAGTCGTATTATTATTAATAAGTACATTTGAAGAAATGCAGCATAAGTTTGTGTCTCCCATATTCAATAAGCAACAACTATGGGAGATGATGAGTAAAAAAAAATTGCAAAAAATGGTGTTGTTAAAAGTGCAATAAGATGCGATGAGAAATGGCGCAATTTAAAAAAGCAATACTAAAAAGTAACAAAAGCTAGTGCGTCTACAGGCGCTGATAAGCAGTCTTTGATGTATTATAAGGTTTTCCTTATTTTCTTCTTAAAAACTATATTTAATTATTATGTTAGTTATATTTTTCAAGCAATGCATAATATTTTATTTAATAATCCTGCTATAAACCCTATAGCAACATGTTCCAATATGGGTTAAAAGTTAAGCACAGCACGACTCCAAATGAAAACAGTAGAGCCACTGTTATTTCTTCAAGTAAAAGTGAGTACAATTACATTTTACCGTTTTCCTTTGTGTGAGTTTTTGGTAATACGTATGTGCGTATGTCTTCAGAACGAAACAATAAACAGATCACCTCCAATATCCATATTTAAAGTCGCTGCTTGAGATACAGCCGCTGCTCAAGCACGTGTCGCCATCTCAGAAGTGTTCTATAAACCCATCTCAAGCTTGAACCGCTGCTTAAGCAGCTGCAAAGCAGATCTTGGGCTTGAGATCGAAATCGCGTTCGAGGCACCTTGAGTAGCTGTTTGACATAAAAGTGACGTAACACAAGTCTGTTTACATGTTTGTTTACTTTTAAACTTAACCTATACTTGTTATCAAAAAAAAAATATGGGTGAAATATTGGAAGAATTAGATGAATTTTTAGAAAATATAGATGATATAGAGGAGGAAAATCGTCAGCAACGTGTACGAAAAAGATATATACGTGAAGCTCAAAATCCCATGGTGTTTTTTGATGAAAGAGAATTTCGTATGCGATATCGGTTTAATAAAGACACTGTGGCAAATATTCTTTTACCGCATATTGCTGAAAGACTAGGCAAATTTAATAACCGTGGTTTACCAATACCCTCCATTTTTTTTTATTAATTTCCTTACGTTTTTATGCCACTTGTAATTTTCAGGTTGTATCTGGTGACTTACGTGGTGTGAGTCAATCAACAATAAGTAGGGGAGAGTTCCCTTGAACTGGACGGCCGCTGAATCGCACATCTTGATTTTCTGTACTTTCGATTCAAATTTTAGCATGCTTATGCAACCACTATATCACGGATGTCTACCAACCTCTATTTACCACGATTCCCTTTAGTCTATCGCTTGTGCGTAGGACACGGGGCCACGAATGTTTTTCTTGCTCTTAAAGTAAATATTTGTGTGTTTTGTTGAAGTCTATATATCTGTTATAAGTGGAGAATATTAAACTTTTTTTAGACGACAGTGTCCAGTACAGTTTACGCAGACAGGTACGTAAAAAGTATAAACATGAATAGGTACATTTAGTAATAAAATTGAAGGTTATGTTAAAAAGCTGCACATTCAATGAATCGGACAGTAAGCGTCCGATGATTTGGACGTCCAATTCATGGAGATCAGATCTGTCCGATTCATGGAATATGTTAAAATTAGGTCCGAATTTTAAAGTTATTTTATTTTTTGTAGGCGACGTAGATGTCGAAAAGAATTAGGTCAGACGAAGAAATTCGAAATGCAGTCGAGGCAGTGATAAATCAGAATCTCTCTGTCCGAAAAGTTGCCAAAGACACAGGCATTTCTAAATCTTTATTAGCGGATTTAGTAAAAAGGTTTAAGAACGATCCAGATAATAATTTTACATATGTTAGAAACATTGGAAACCGAAAGACATTCACTACTGATCAGGAAAAGCTGTTAGTTTATTACCTTAAAAAAACCTCTAAAATGTGTTTTGGTTTAACTACAATACAGACTAGAGAACTTGCTTACCAATTTGCAGTGGCCAATAACATAGTCACACCTCCAGAGTGGGTCAAAAATAGTAAAGCAGGCATTCATTGGCTTCATGGTTTTATGAATCGAAACACGGACCTTTCGCTTCGTCAACCCGAAAGCACGTCCTTAAGTCTTCGAGAACTTCGAGTTTCAACAAAACAAATACTACAATGTTTTTCTCAAATTTAGAAAAAATCTACAAGAAACACAATTTCGCTCCTAACATGATATGGAATTTGGATGAAACTGGCTGCATGACCGTCATGAAGCCACCGAAAGTAATAGCTCTACGTGGTTCAAAACAAGTAGGCCAAATTGCCTCCGCTGAAAAAGGGACTCTTGTTACTGTCCTTTTCTTTATTAGTGCATCAGGAGGAACAGTGCCCCCTGTCTTTATCTTTTCACGTGTCTACTTCAAAGACAACATGCTTAAGGGTGCCCCAGTTGGATCCAAAGGAATGGCTAACCCATCTGGTTGGATGACTGAAGAAATATTTCTTGAATCCCTAAAACATTTTATTAATCATGTACAGCCGACTGCCGATAATAAAGCTTTAATTATTATGGACAATCACACAACTCATGTCAATTTTCCAGTGGTTGATTTTGCAAGACAAAACAACATAGTTATTTTAACGCTGCCTCCACATTGCAGCCACAGAATGCAGCCTCTTGATGTAGCTGTGTACGGTCCCTTCAAATCACGATACAAACAGGCTATGAATAATTGGTTAACGTGCAATCCAGGAAAAACCGTAACGTTATATGAAGTTGCCGAGTTCGTGAATCCTGCTTTTAGTGAATCACTCAAAATTAGCACTATTTACAGTGGCTTCCAAAAGACTGGAATATATCCCTTTAATTGTAACATATTCACCGAGGATGATTTTCTGTCTTCTACCGTTACTGACCGAGCTGACGGAAGTTCCATAACACAACAGGAAAATAATTCTTTACTTCCTAAAATCTTACAACAAAATGAAGAATTGAAAGATGACAAATCCACTGACATTCTAGAAAAAGATTCTCCTTCTGTTAATATAAACCCAATCAGACTATCCACAAGTAGTGACCTAAATATGCCCTCGACCAGTAGAAACATTACAATTGAAGGACGGGCAGAATTGGGATTAATTTCTCCTGAAATTGTAAGACCTTATCCTAAGGCACTGCCACGCATAAAAAGTAGGCGTGGCCGTAAAAAGGGAAAATGCTCTGTTATTACGGATACTCCCGAAAAGGATGAACTTTTGGAAGCTGACGCACAGAAAAATAAGAAGGTTGGCAAAGCATCCGAAAAAAGAAAACAGAAAACAGTGTTGAAAGTAAATAAAGCACCCAAAAAAAAGAGAGTTAAGAAGGTATTTAAGACCTCTGAAGAAATCGCTATTAGTGACTCTGACACAGACACCCGGATTTCCCTTCACGACGAATCTCCGTCTCCACAAAATTTTGAAGAATATGTAACTGAATTACAGCAAGATGATGATGCTTCTTCATGCAAAGAAGATGAGAAGAAACGCAACGAAAGTAATTCTGCGTGTATAATTTGTGATGGAAAATATGGTTGCAGTAAAGAAGACTGGTTTAAGTGCGGTATGTGTCAGAAATGGGCCCATGAGTCGTGTGGGGTAACTGGGAACTTACATTTTTTTTGCAACAACTGCTTTTAGTGCTATTTCCATGAATTACATAATAAGTTCGTTTTTATAGTATAACTTATATATCACTTTTATATGACTGTCCAATTCATAGACATAGCTGTCCGGATCATGGGCTGTTGCTTATGAATTGGACATTATACAAATTATAAATAAACGAAAATTTTACAATGATTTAGTTTTCTCTTCCAATTATTTGATGAAGATACAAGCTCACAAATATCTCGTTCATAGACTAATAGGGTCGTATCGTCCATTTTCAATCCTAATAATACGTAAACACCCAAAACATAAAATTGTCCGTTTCAAGGGAACTCTCCCCTATTATTATTAAACGATTGTCAATGCTAATTGCGGAACAGTTGGAAAATTTTGTAAAGTTTCCAGGAACAGCACCCGGTTTCTATGCCAACACTGTGAAATTTTATGAAATGGCACAGTTTCCAAATGTGTCAGGGTGTAATAGATTGCACTCATATAAAAATAGCTAATCCAGGTGGTGATAATGGGGAAGTATTCCGTAATAGAAAAGGTTTCTTTTCTTTAAATGTACAGGTATGATAAACAAAAAGAGAAAGAGGATCTATTGAACATCATATGAATTATGCTGATGATGCTGTTTAAAAACATGAATGTAAATATGATATTTTATAGGTAGTTTCGGGGCCAAGTAGGGAAATATTAGATATCCGGCATCCAGGGTCAAATCATGACAATGTTATATTTGACCGCAGTTCTTTAAGAATTAGAATAGAGACAGGCAATGTTCCAGGGTTATTACTTGGTAACAATGGGTATGCATGTAAAAATTACCTACTTACTCCAGTATTACAACCAGGTATTATTACAATAAAATGTATGGAAATACAAGTGCTATTAAACCATACTTGTTGCAGAAAATGACCAAGAAACAAGATATAATAGAGCACATATCAGAACAAGGAATATCGTGGAACGTTTGTTTGGAATTTGGAAGAAACGGTTTCCTTGTCTTCACCGAGGCCTCCAGACAAAGCTGGATACATCTGTAGCAATTATATGTGCAACAGCAACTTTATATAATATTGGCTTACGAGAAAATGAAGATTTCGAAGATGATATTGTAGACGTGGACGAACCCATAGGTGTGCGTAATAATCCAGATGCTCATCGAAGATTGGATTTTCGAAGGCATTTCATTCAACAACACTTTAGAAATCAGTAGGTTGTTACGCCTGGAAACTAAATTTATTGCACGCGCATTGACATTCGTGTAGTCTTGACGGCCTACCTTAACGGCTGATAATGCTGTTCAACAAATACATAATTTTTTTAACGTAATTGGTAAAATTCTCTCCGTATTTGCAAGAATTGTCTGCTTACACCTTCCCTATTTTGCTGTCAACTTGTGGATTTCTTTGTCCTATTTCTAATTACATCTATCGTGTGAATCCGTACACGGGGTCTCGTTTCCCTTTATTCCTTTTATGGATTGCCAGGACACCTAGATTCGCGAGCTTCCAACCTCCTTCGTGGACGCCTTTCGTTGAACTGGTGGATGCAGGTCAAATTTACGTCTTTTTTTTATTATTAACCTTTGTATTTTTTCAAACTTTACAATTTTCATTCTTTGCAACTTAACAAGTGTAAATTTTAAATACTGTTAAATTAGTTTTAACTCAAAATTTTCTTCACTTTTAATTTTGTTTCAATTTCAAATATTTAACTAGTATAAAACCTTTGAGCTCGCTAGGAGCACGTACGACAAACCTACTTTTTTGTTATTACACTCAGGGACAAAAAACCCGGACATTTATTTCATAAAAAGAAAAATTAGATGTATATTACTCGGAGTTTTTGTAGATTATGCAATTTGTGATCATTTTGTTACCATGGATACGTGTAAACAAGTCACTGTTATGAGAAACGCCATTTGATTGTACCAAGTCACAGAATTTCTGTCTTTTTATTCTTTATTATCACTGTTTGTTTAATTTTCACGTGTTATCAGTGTTTTGAGTGTACCATACAGGATGCCTTGAAACGTTTTAGAGAGACGCAAGAATACACCAGGAGAGCAGGTTCGGGTGGTCCGCGATGCACAATGCAAAATGAACACAGGCGCATGATTTGTCAGTTACGTCCGGGTTTTTTTGTCCTTGAGTGTATATAAATTCCCATATTCACTATTACTGTCCAGATTTTCTGGTAAATTTTAGATTTAGGTTGGGAAATATTCCAGTTACTTTTTTTTTTGTAAATAATTTGATGTGCGGCCGCGTCTGATCAGACAAAGCTAACTTTAAATCTGTCTAGGGTGATCTTACTTAAGGTAGTTATTTTTAATCGCCGTGTGGCGCTTGAGCTTACGATATAATACTTTTTTTATTTAACCGTGTTTGCCAGAACACCTGAATTATTTGCTTAATATAGGTTACTCATTTTAACTGTATACGCGTGTTTTCGTGCGACTACCCCCTTTTCCCCCTATACTCCCCTTCTGGTTTCCAGAGCGGGGTACTCTGGGTGCTTAGAGGAGTAATGTTATTGGAAACCAGTGGCGCTACCAGTTCCACCTAACCCACGCCGTCTCCACTGTGCTGACCCGCCCCCGAAGTATCCCCCCACTTATAACAACAGGTAGGTCCCATGGGTAACGTCCGTATTCCAGTCCCGCAAATGTTTTAGTTCTACCGTATTAAGTAACAGGTAGCAACGTCGTGGCAGCAAGGTATTTAATAATTAAGATGGTGGTGTGTTGATCATATATTATTATATAGTCATAACGATATTCTCTTCTAGGATTCAGATTTTGTTTTAGAATATTATGATTCAATAAATCAGAGTTTTTCGCTCATTGTGTTCAGCTAAGAAAGAATGTGTCAAGTGAATTACTGAACACATGGAGTTTGCCTGCACACGTATTCTCTTTTCTTATTTTCTTACTATTCTCTCATTCCTTTTTTAAAATAAAAACACAGTTTCCTTGTCATATTTACTATACAAATATATAATAGTACCTCTGCAATCTAAAATAATTATGAATATGTAATATATACATATGTACAATCCTTATAAACTACACCCCTTGTAAAGTACACAATTTCTAACAAAAAAACGTGCATACAATTAATAGCATCACAATTAATAGCTGTAATTATAAGCTGCAGAAGAAAACAACTGGAAATATGTATGTAGAATTACATTTGCTTTATACAGAAGTAATATCCGCATAAGACCACAAAATTATGATTTACAACAATACCTAACAAGTGTTTCCCATTAATAGCAAGATGTGAAAATCCACACTAACATAACTACAGCCAAAACCATAAACACCAAAAGCATTACGGAAATAAGCAACAATTTAAGTAAACAAATTTTCCACACCAATTAAGCACAAATACAGAAAACGTATTACCAACATTTAATAAAATACTATCTACAACTATCCTATTTACCACCTGAGCCTCCACAGTTAATCTTAAACAAAAATTATTTCTTCAGAGTTGTCACACAAATAACTTCTTACTCTAAAATAACAGCGAATCTGACAATTCACAACTGTTCACTACTCTTCTAGCTGTAACGGTGCCAATTCAGCCTCATAGCTCGCTCTCTCTATTTGTAATAGTTTTAGTTTCCTTTCTGCCTCCCTTGCTTCAACCACTATACAAAAAAGGACGTGTGTTCACATAAATTCCGTACAAGTTATGTAGAAATATATCGCAAGATTAATAAATTTTACACAAAGAATACAGTCCATCATTAACACAACAGATGTTGTGTCTTATTCCAATAAAATTAGGAAAGACTCGGGATAATTGTATCCGTGTATGAATTTGTGTCCCTTGTGTAGAATGTGCATTTGGAATTTGATGCGCAAAATGGAGGATATTAGACAAACCCATACGAACTACCGTAAACCATGGAAGTACAGTGAAATTCATAATTGACGTCGTCTAACTATCTCGGCATGAGCGAATAATATATCTACTTTAAAATGTAAACATATCCGAGTTAGCACAACATCGCAATGGTTCGATATTCTCAAGGTACAATATACAATAACGTATTGAACTCATATTTTCAAGCTGCGTGTGAATCACCCGACTGATTGTCTGTCTTTGATGTCTATAAACCAAAGGAGACGTTTTAGAAAAATATGAGGATCTTTTCTATCAATAACTATTTTCAATATATGCATTTTTCAAATGCCGCTTTCATATAATGAATTTTGTTTCGCACAACAGTCGAGAGTTTGTCGTTCAGAGGTTGCGTCGCCTACTTATTCGTTTACAATGGCTGCGTCATGAATCATCTTTAGAAACATGGGGTAAAATTATTGCTCTTTGCGACGGTAGATACACCACGCAGCAAATTGCAGATGAAGTAGATTTATCGGTAAGTAAATGTTTGGTCAGAATATCATTTGAAAATATGAATCCAGATATAGCGGATGTAGCACTTGAGAACGTTCTATTTTTGATAAAGTTATTCAGGATCAAAGTCTATTATGTAAAAATAATTTATTTTTGGGGCATGTTTAGGTTTGGCGGTGCGTAACATAGCCTTAACACTTGAATATTTTACTGTTCAATTGTTCAGTCATTTTTTCAGGAATCTGTTTACAATTTATTTATGCTTTACATCTAAATCTAACCGTATTAGTAATATTATATCTGACTAACTATAGTACTATGTATTTGTGTTATTGAAAGTACTGTCAAGAAACCTCATTTATTAATTATTTTGTTGCAGGGCCGTAGACTTTGTTTAAGTCAGCATCAAATAGCTCACATAGAACAGTGGGTATTGGCTAATCTCTTCACTACAATACAAAAGATCAAAGAGCAATTTAGGCTGGAATGTTTAAACGTTACAATAAAACGACAACGAAATAAGATCGGTCTCCGATGTAGGTGTCTAGCGCGAAAAAAATAATTAAAGAACGAATACGCGGAAAATAGAGTACGTTTTGCGAGACATAACGCAGGCAGGGATTGGCAAAAGGTAATATTTAGTGAAGAAAAGGTTTTTTCTACTTCTGATGACTCGCCGAAAGTACTATGGCGGCGTAATTTGACAAAATATCAACCCGAGTATGTTCAACTTATTAGAAGTAGTCGAATAAGCTGCGCATTTTGAGGTTGGATGTGTGCTGCTGGCACAGGGAAACTGGTACCTATTCCAGAAAGATTTACTAACGGAAACTACGTGATCATACTAGAAGATATTTTGCTACCGAGTGTCCGTACTCTTTTTGCTAACGGTCCTGTATATTTCAGATAATTCGCTCATTGACACTGCGAACATGGCCGAAATTGGTTCGCAATGCATGAAGAAATTAATATTATACCATGGCCTGCCCGATCGGCCGATCTGAACCCTATTGAGAACCTCTGGGGTCTAATGGTTCACAATTGGTCAGATGATGCTAACAGAAATGTAAGAAACGTTGACCATTTAGCACGAAACGTTACAGCAGCGTGGGACCGCTTACGTGGTCGTGACTTTTGCGAAAATTTAGTAAATTCAATGCATGAAAGGTTACAAAAATGTCTCGCAAGCAACGGTTTTTATACCAAATATTAAAACTCTGCACTCCGCAGATATATCTTTATTTACGAAGTCCCATAAAGTAAGTAAATTATATTTACAAATGAATTTCGAACTAGAAACACGAATTATAATTTACTTCGGTACTGTATGCAAGCGTGATTTTGCTTCTACCTATTCAGGTTACCTTGCAGAAGTTCAAACTGCAGTTAGAGCTCATCCGAAAGAGATCTTTCAGTTCATTCACACCAGGAATACCTACACGTATACCTAAAGTCTTTTGGCGATGATGGGCGTATTGATACACCGGACGAAATAGTTAATGCCTTTGCCTTCAAATTTGCCTCAATACACATTGACAGTAATGATTTTTCACCTAAAGTTACTCATTCCAACTATATTCCTTTCATTTTGTTACCAACCACGGAAGAAGAATTAATTAGTATTATGTAGAAGTTTCCACAGAAGAATATTGCCGGGGACGATCAAGTACCTAGTACTCTCCTACATGAGCTCGTTATCTGCTTGCGAAACTTTTGACTTATATTATTAATTTGGCAATTAATATATCTACTTTTCCTACACGATGGAAACGTGCAAGAATTACTCCTGTTTTTAAGAAAGATGACAAAACTCGTGTTAGTAACTATAGACCGATTTCTATTTTGTCAAATTTCGCCAAGGCATTTGAACATGTTATTTATTCTTGTTTGTATTACAATACAGTCCAGTACCGTTGCCCAAATTATAACTCTACAAATTAGAGAAAAAATAAAAGAGCCAAAGCAAAGAAGATTTTCCTTATAAATATAAAATTTTCCTTGAGGAAAAAAAATTCCCTGTCATTATACAAAAGAAGTCCAAAAGTGTATAAGTTTTTGTCGAAACACTTTGTATTACCATCACGATGTACATTACAAAAATTATTGAAGAAAATTCCTTTCGAATGTGGATTAAATGTTTTTTGTTTGAACATTTAAAAGAAAAGGCTCAGTGTATGTCCAATGATGATAAATATGTATTATTGATGATTGATGAAATGGCTTTAATGGCACATCTTGATTTTAATGAAGCGAAAGGGTATATACAGGGCTTCCAAAACAATGAATTTGGAAAAGTGAGCAAACAGTTTGCAGATCATGGTCTTGTAATTATGATGCGTGGTATTCGGTAATCATTTAAACAACCCTTATGTTACACATTCTGCGAGTACTCAACAAAATATGCTGATTTAAAGCAGCTATTGGTGGAAATAGTGCGAAAATTACGAATGTTAATACCGATAGCGACAGTGTGTGACCAATCTGCAATTAATATGAAGGTAATAAATTCTCTAATTGGTGACACTAAGGCTAATTATTTGAGAAACGGAGAAGAGTACAAAGGCAATTTCTTTGAAGTTGCTGGTAATCAAGATGGCAAAACGAAACTTGCAAAATGGGCTCATTTGGTGAAATTATACGAATTGAATAACACTTATTTAAGAGCTCTTCCGCAGCTAACAGACAGTCATATTATTCCCAATAAAATTAAGAAAATGAAGGTCAAGTGTGCCAGTCAGGTATTCAGCGAACGAGTAGCTGGAATTATGAAACTGATTTCCAATACATGTAAGTATTTTATGAATTTTTGTTTTCAACAAATGCTTAAAAATGGTGATATGTATATTTATTCTCTGTTCTCAATTTGTTTTTCAGGTTCTACAGCTATATGTGAAGAAGGTACATCTGACACAGATTTCTTACATTTTATTGATAGGCTGTTGGATAGTGTAAATGGCCATAAATTGCGAGCAGAAAGTGGCAAAGATCTCCGCTGTGTCATTAAGGAAGGTTTACCTCATTTAAACTTTTAGGGAAACGCGTTAAAAATCCTGACTACTGTTAAATTTCATGCATAATTGACCAAATGTGAGTAACCAATTTGAATATATAAAAAATACAAAGTTCTTCTCACATAGTGGCAGGAAGGGAGGTGGGTGAGGGGAGAGGAGGGGGAAGAGGAGGGAAGAACATGTTACTTTATTAAAGGATGGCATGGGAAAAATATAGGAGGAAAATGTTAGTCAAACGTTAAACGTGAGCTAATATTGTGTTTTCACTACATTATAATATAGCCCAGTAGTCTGTAAGACTGTAACTTTACAGTAAATGGCAGAGTAATAGTACGTAGGATTATATTACTTGTGAAAATATATATTCATTATTTGTACAATAAAATTTTGTATTAGATCTATGATTCATTTTATTCTAAATATTTAAGAAAAAAAAACGAAAAAATTGAAATAAAAGCATTAGTCAATTTTATAACCATTGTTTCTTCTTAAAAAACACAGATGGCCAAATAGGGTACAAATTCATAGTACGGCCGATAACTATCTATAAATGTATATCATCTGTGGTTTTGCCTCTGCTCGCCAACGCTCTGCGTGCACGCTTTGCAAACGCTCCCCGCCACTCTTTGCTGCCGTCCAGCACGCCGCAGTCAGACCACTTCCATTCTTTAAGCAGGGTTCACATCTATGCATTTCGATGCTGCAGTGAAAAATGCATAACTGAATGCATTTTTTCATGCTCGACCTTGAAAATCGCAAGTGGTTCACATTTACGCATTTTTAGATGCCTGCATCAATTTCCAATAGTAAAATTTGTCTTTCACCTAAGTAAGTGGTTGGCAATGAATTGTCAGAAAGTGATAACCATGGTTACGATTTAAACAAATTCAAACATTTGAAACCTAACCCAAAAAAATAGTGTGTATCACGTGTGTATTGTGTATGTGAATAAGGAAAAAGTATGGACTACGAAAAGACTTTGTTGTTAGTAATTATTGCTGCATCAGCATCTTTGTTGATGCGTAAACGCAGAAGATGGTGGGTAAGACCATGGATTCAAGAAAGAGAGGCAAGGCAAGCAGTCAAGGGAATTCAAATCTTCTACACAAAGAGTTGGCTGTTGAGGATAAAGAAAATTATAGAAATTTTATTAGAATGGATGAAGAAATCTTTAATGAACTACTTCAATTAGTTGAACATGATATTGAAAAAAATAATACCATGTTTAGAAACTCCATCTCTGCCAGAGATCGCCTGAGCATAACATTACGTTATCTCGCAACTGGAGAATCGTACAAAAGTCTTTCATTTTCATTCAGAGTTGGACACTCGACAATTTCCCGAATAGTACCTGAAGTGTGCACAGCTATTTATAAAAATTTAAAAACTAATTTAAAGGTAGGAATAAATGATTCTTTTTACAAATAGTTTAACCGACAGACTGACTAATATACATATATTATATAGAGGTACCTGCCACAACTGCTGAGTGGTTAAATATATCACAGGAATTTGAGAGAAAATGGAACTGTTTTAGGAGCTCTAGATGAAAAACATATTACGATAAATGCCCCTATCAATGAGGGATCATCTTATTTTAATTATAAAGGATCACACAGTATTGTACTCTTGGGTCTTGTAAATGCTAACTACAAATTCTTATACATTGACGTGGGAAGAAATGGAAGAATTTCTGATGGAGGTGTGTTCAAAAACAGTACACTTGCTGCAGCCATAAATTGCAATAAGCTAAATTTTCCAGAAGAAACACCATTACCGGGACGTACAAAACCAATGCCTTATGTAATTGTTGCAGATGCTGCATTCCCACTCTCCTACAACATTTTAAAACCCTTTCCATTTAGAAATATGACTTGGTCTCAACGCATATTTAATTATCGCTTGAGTAGAGCAAGGAGTAGTGGAAAATGCATTTGGTACTCTATCTAACAGATTCCGGGTATTATTAAATACCATAAATTTACAGCCCAGTAAGGTTCAAACATTTACATTGGCATGTGTTGCATTACATAACTTTTTACGTATTAAGTCTCCACATTCAGATGTACATGACAATAGCATAGATAGACGGTTTACTTTTGTCTATGGACTCAACCAACAAGGTGGTAATAGAGCACAACGATCATTATTAAGCAATCGTGAAGAATTTATGGAGTATGTTAATGGGGTTGGAGCAGTTGACTGGCAAAATGATCTAGCATAAATTCGAATTTTGCTATATGTTTTGAACAAACATTGTAAAATGAATTGTATTTTTAAAAGGGTGACAAAATTATGTCAAAATGTAAATAAAACATTAAAACAGAAACAGACTGTCATTCCCAACAATAGAAATTACTTTTATTCTAAATAACAGCAGAAAAAATATATATTATCAAAAAGTGTATTTAATATTTTATCATTATTGTTAAAGCTTATTCATCTTGAGCATCAATAATTTGGATGTAAATTGATTTCTTGAGCTCCTTTAACTTTTTTGCATCCTTCACTTTTCTTAGCACCGCTACAATCGATCTAAAAATAAAATACATTACACATTTTACAAACTTGGGCAAAGTAACATACTTTCCAAACAAGGCTAATTCATCTTCTTCATGTGGAGATTGTTTTTTCTTTTGATGCTCTTCTAGAGATTGGACAGCTGTGTTCAATATTGTTGCCAATGTACTGTTGTTATCAAGCTGTCTTTTTCTACCCTTGTATCCTGAAGTATTAACCGATGGAGTGGATGCTCTTGACGGTGGGCTCTCAACAAATTCATTTATATTCTGGTCATGCAGCTCTTCAAGAGTTCCATCAAAGAATATTTCATCATCTTCATCTCTGTCTTTTCCATATTCCTAATTTAAAAGTAATCTATGTATAATGAATTATAGCTTTATAACTAAGATTGTAAGCGATATATATCCTTACTTGTGTAAGATTTGTTTCACTTTCTGTAACCGGGTCATTTTCAGTTACAAATTGTAGCATATCGAAACACCATAACTTTGGTACATATGCATCTGCAGAGGAACCACTTGTTTGTTGGAATTTTTTTAATGATGACACTTCCTTTAAATATTGTGTTCGTAGAATATGTATTTTTTTGTTTATGTCTTCATATGTTAAATGTTCGCATTCCATAACATATTTGCCTTGCAACTGATTTTTTATTAAATTTATTGCTTCTATTCTTTTCATTTTATTTTTGTAGTCTTTACTTTTTGTATTGTACAATAAGGTTTGTGAGTCATATAACACTATTAAATCTTTAATAATTTCCCTTGTCCAACCGAACGCACGTTTTGTTTTTGAACAGGACATTTTTTATTTCTCTTTAATATTAAATTAAAGCTCACACACTTGTACCTGCTTTAGCTTACCAAACTACAAACACTCCAGCACTCCAGTCATTTTAAGAAAACACACTAATGGCTGATGTCAGCTGATGTTGAATAGTTAAATTCAAACTTACGAATATATACAAACTTAACACGTCAAATATCCCTAGAAAAATTACTGAAAATGCAGCAAAAATTAGAGGATGTTCTATAACGTGCATTTCGATGCAGCATCAAAGATGCACAGAAAAATGCAAAGTGTGAATTAATAAAATGCATGCATTTTAATGCCGCATGTCAGTTGCAGCATCGAAATGTATAGATGTGAACCCTGCTTTAGGAAAGATTTGTCTTGCACGCTCCACTACACACCCAGCTTAACGCTGCACGCGCCGCGCTACTACTCAGGCCTTACACTTAGTATGCATAAATTTATGAATGTACATAAGTAGAGCATCTACAGGTTTGTTTGTTTGTCTGCTCTTATTTCTTCCGAGTGACGTAACTAGAGCCTATTAGAACTTCTTGGAGGTACTTAAAATAATCGAGAGCTGTGTTACTAACAAACATCTCCTTATGCAGAAGCTAAACATAACCACTGACTGACACCAGATTTGTGTTCTGGCGTGACCCAAGTGACAACAGTGACGACTTTTTCTCAAGTTAGTCGTGCTTGTGATTTTGTGAACTGTAAGGGCCGTAAATATAATCGTGTGTTGTGTGAGGCGATGATGGAATCAAAAAATGTAGTGCTTATTTTAGAAGATGACGACTGCACAGAAAAGTTTTTTGGTTCTAGTAGTAGCAGCAGTGAAGATGACATGAAAGCAGCTGAAATAATACTAAATAGGCACCACAGAAGCGAAAGAGTATGTATCAGGAATTATGTTTAGGTTAGGCGTTAATTATTTACTCTTAATCAAACAGTATAATTTTATTTAAAAGTGCCAATAAAAAATAAAAAAATAATGTCCCAATGATAAATTAATTAATAAATAATTAATAATTATATTATATTATTCATTAATTATTTATATGAATTTATACATGTATGTAAACGTGTTACACGTTTTATTAAGGTCACATACCGTAAATATAATATTTTAACCGAGGTTGTGGTTGAACGTTCCGCAAAACACACAATCCTGAAAAAAGTGTGTTAACGAAACACGGTTGTTTGAAATTGGATCAAATTGGTTGTAACCGAAGTCACCGCTTGCAAATGAAGGATTTTAGTGGTAAATGTCTGGTATAGGTTATGTTTTGTGTTTTGAATTGCACGGAGTTTTATCATTTTTTGTCATAGATTTTTTAGCGTCAATAAAGTATATAAAATGGAGGTAGGTGTGTATAATACCAACCTATCATCTTTTACATATTTTATTATATATTTTAGTGTAATATGGATATAAAATGCGGCTATTGTCCGTTTCTTATTGCAAGGGATTTTGAAACTGCATGTCGGCATTTTCCAATGCATTCCTGCCTTGCAACATTTGAACATCTGTCAATAGATGCTGATGGAAAAGCGTTTGGCTATCAGACAAACACACAAACACAACACTTAGACAACGGGGATGATATTGAGGAGGGAGAAGGTATAATAGAGCAGAACACAGAGAAATGGAGCGACGAGGAAATATTACTTTTAATAAATACATATGACGAGCAGAAAGAAAAGTTTATGTCACCAATGTATAATAAAAAACAAGTGTGACTATTATTAGTGATAAGTTGAAACAAAGCCAAGTTAATAAATCTTCAAAAAAATGTGACGAAAAATGGAGGAATTTAAAGAAGCAGTATGAAAAGATTTTGAAAGCAAATCAACAAACAGGGGCAGATAGAAAAACATGATTTATTTTGAGGTAAGCATTGTTTCTTACTAGTTGACGAGTTCCTACGACTATACAACTTTATTGTAGTTGCTGCATTCAATGCTTTTCAAAGATCCTAGAGTAAACCCTATAGCTACATGTAGTAGTACTGGCATTATAAAAATTAGAGAAGGCACAAGAGAACAAATTAGAGATAAAAGAGAAGATACTGATGCAATGGTGCCAATAAAGAAAAAGAAAGAAAATAGTGATACAGGCTCTGGTGAGTGGTGAAAATAATTATTATGTATCCATTACAATAAATTGTAGACAGGACTGCTCCTATTCTTTGCAATTTACATTTTCTTTGAATGCATGAATTTATAGATACAAAAAAAAAAACGAAAGAAAGATATGGAGAGTAAAGAAAAAGCAAAGGAGAGAAGGCACCGCGGGAGAATGGAGCAGAAGGATAAAATATTTGAGTGGTTTAAGAAATATGTGGAAAACCAAGAAAAATAATTAGAATTTTGTTTTCAAATTGTTATTTGTTATTGAAAAGTATTTATTTTATAGAATATTCGTTAATTTCTTAGAAGTCCTTTTATTTATTTATTTATGTTTTTATATACTGAAACCAGAATATGGATTGTTAAATAGTTTGTAATAAAATACTACAATGCTTACATGCAGTTTTTTATTAGAAATTATTAAAACATTGTATTTTTAATAACATATTGTTCACTATCTTAGCTCTTCACAAATTCTATTTCTTTTTGCAGAACCAGTTTCGTTGCTCCTTGGCTCATTTCCTGGGTTTTCTTCATTCTCTATATTTTCTTCATTTTGTTGATTATTTTCAAATATTATAAAATCATCTTGCAGTATGCATATGTTGTGCAATATACAACATGCTATTATATACTTTGGTGTCCACTCAAGACATCGAACATCCATATGTTGCAACATCCTAAACCGTTGCTTTAGTAAGGCAAATGCTCTTTCAATGGTAGAACGACATTTTGAAAGATAATAATTATATCTCCTCTGATTTTGAGTTAAATGGCCATTATCTTTGTATGGCGTCATTAATTGACTCATACATGGGTATGCTTTGTCCCCTATGAGATGAGTATTATTTGGGAACTTATTCTCGTTATCTTGAGTTATATACTCCCACACCTCACTTCGTCGAAGAACAGTAGCATCATGCCTTGGTCCTACTTCACCCGCATAGCAATGTGTAAAAAGTAATTTATGATCGCACACAGCCTGTAAAAAATAGTTCTCAAGCTAAATATAAGCTTCCATAAATCATATATACCTACCTGTAGTATTATGCAAGGAAAATTTTTGCGTCAGATATATGAGATTCCATTATTCTTCGGCATAGGAATTGGAATATAACTGCTGTCAATGCAACCAATAACATTTGGAAAACCCATATCATTAAAACCATTTACAATGGCATTTAACTGATTATTCTGGGGCCATGAAATTATGGACTCCATTTGTAATAGAGCATTTGTTACTCTTCTGACACATCTTAGCCCTGTGGCTTTTCCAATATGAAACCGAGAACAAAGTGACCTTCAAAGTAACCTTCAATATATAACTATGTCACATTACAGAACTATTAGTTATTTACCGATACGAATCTGGTGTTGCAAAGTACCAAATAGCAACAAGAAGTTGAGTTTTTGCATTAATAGTTGGATGACCCACATCTACTACACATAATGAAATACTGTTTTTAATTATAGACAACGTGTAATTAAAAGTATTTCTAATCATACGAAAGTTCTCTTTAAACTCCATATCTGTAAATTTATCTACTACGTCTTCAACATAATTCTTAATTTTTGGTCGACTTTCTGTAAGAGACCAGAGGTCAAATATGTAAAAATGTGCGTAATCTTACACGTACCTCTTAGATATTCTTCATCACTCTCTGTGTCAGATTCACTCGAACTGGACCAAAATAATTCATTAAAACCACTAAATAAAATGTTTTCATCCATTACAAAGCGTATAATGGCGGTAATATTTTCGAGAAATATTTGACAGCTAACGGAGCGAACAACCACAATTTACTAATCGCGTTCCGAAATTATTCAGGACATTTCAGCATTATCACATAACCGTTAAAAACCACAACCAACATTCCGGTACTTAATGTGTTATATACGGTACACGCCCTAAATAAAACCAACTATTTCACCACTTCATACACTTTATTGTCAAACATGACAACTCAAGAAACAAAACTAGCTTGTATATTCCAAATCGCCGAAGCCTCGTTTATAGACGACAGTACTGTGAACAACACACCAGGAGTATCCGTAGTGCAGTTAACCTCAATAGTCTCTGTAGAGATACCAAAATGTTAACATGTATGTATACAATTTGTCAAGTATGTGTACTACTATACATAACTATTTTGCATATTACAAGATGGAACTAAACTTATTAAATGAATTAGTCGACGGTAATGACAATATTGTAGTAATTGCAAATATTGCGGAAGATTTAGTGATACCCATATGGCCGTTGCTACCGATAATTGCCAGAAATGAAAATTATTATGAAATAACCGTATTAAATTATTCAGAAGAGCAGCTTAGCAGACATTTTAGAATGTTTCGCCAATCACTTAATATTAGTGCAAAAGTATACAGCATCATTTTACCTTATAGAAAATTATAATTACGAGTATATACCAAGAGCTAACTTTTAATGTGACGATCCACTTTATATGAATAAAAAAAAAGATGAAAACAGAACTTTCTACTAGTTAACAGTGAAGAAATAGGCACCTGTTGCTCTGCTGGGCTGTCTCAAGGTATACTATCGCCGTCTAACGACAAGAATATCCTACTATCTTTTTCATTAGGGCTTCGTAAACGAGTATACTATTCCTAAACATATGCGACATAGTTCATCATATTAGTCTGTAGAGACCGCAGCCATCACTCTGTATAAGATTGTACATATATAAAGTAGATATATGTTAGCATTTTACGAAGCCTATGATTATATATCAGCACGTACGAGTCCCAGCGAATTGGCAACACAGCATTTCATTTTCCCACTATTTTCTGTATTATTTTCGTCTTTAAGTTTTTTTACACATCAGTAAGTTCGCTAATCTTACGTGTCTCGGGGTAGGTATAGTACTTAAACATGTAAAATGGATTGTTCAAGGAAAATATTAGAACTGGCGATAAGAAAAAGTTCGCAGGGTAAGTACAATTTCGCAGATAGACAGGCCTTGTTCGCGATCAGCTCCACGTATAGTTCGCGAGCAGTTACACGCTGATGTCTACATGAAATTTGATTTTAGTTTATGGCTTTTTCGCCAAAAGTTCAATCGATGTTCCATTTTCATTGACATCGTATTGAGTAAAAAATGTCTTTTGTTGATGAAGCGGACCAAATCCTCGCTTGTGCGGCGTATATTGTTATAAATACAAGAACTAAATTTCAGCGATGTTGTCCAGGATACTGGCAAAGACGTGATTTTCAAAACCAGATTACAATACACCAATTTATTAGCAGATTTAAGATTAGAAGATGCAATGGATTCTCATATAAAAATGATAAGGCCTTGAAACCAAACCACTTAGCAACATATATTTCGTCTCATTCCCGATTTTTTTCATTTTCCCCGCCTTTTATTGTTCTCGTCGAAATTGCGCTAGCATATATATAACTACAAAATTATTTTTCATTACATACTGGAATATGTACCGAGCAGTTTTAAAGCCATTTGTTACGTTATTAATAAATGGACTGTATTTTATGATATGTGTATATTCCAAATCTTTATTTGACATAACATTCTGTTTCATTTTTTTTTATGTCTATTTACGCACTTGATTTATAAACCATACCGCCCGCATTGAAGCAACTGCTTCAACACTTTTACTGACTAAGAAAGCACAATAAATATAAATACTATAAACACAATAATCGACTAAAAAAAAAATAACAATAATGTGATTGAAAAACTAATCTAGTACATACGTATAGGAAGTATAGACAACTTCTTCACTGCTCGTTTAAATACACCTTTACTGGTACGCACTGTCACGACTCGAACTACGTTATCGGATTCTGGATGGAGTTCTTCGATGAGGCCTGTTATCCAGTGCAGAGGTGGAATATTTTCCTCCACTAATTGTACCATCATTCCTATTTTGATGTTCTTTGTCCGAAAATGCCACTTATTGCGCGTTTGTAGTTGTTGAAGATACTCATGATTCCATCTTCTCCAAAATTATTGACGAAGTCGTTGAAGATTATATCATTTAAGAATTTTACGCCAGATTCAACGTATTTGTGGTTAGAATCAACGATCACATTGTGCTGGCTAACGAAAAGTTCTCGTTCGTTCAAAACATTTGTATCTGTAAGAGTTGCTGAGATACAAGAATTGACAGTAGGATGTAAATGGAACCATATCAATTCAAGTCAAAACCCAGCTGATCTAGTGTCTCTAGGTGTAAATCCCGTCGATTTGTCATCATCTTGATTTTAATGTTTTTGTTGATGTAGACAAATCAAGTTCAATGGGCTCGGTTAATGTACTGCCGATGAAAAAATGTACAAGTGTAAGCACATTTAAATCCTTGGGATCTGAAGAATATGGCGTCAACGGTCTTGAGTTAAGGCATGATTCTATACCAATTAATAAAGTATTGAGTTCTTCGTATGTTAGTATTGTTTTCTGCATAGTTCGGTACAAATAACGTTTCATAGATTTTATTAGTGATTCCCCAAAGTCCTCCAAAATGCGGTGATTTGGGAGGAATGACAAGCCAATTGATACGTTCCTTACTCAGATATGATGACATGCTGATTTCATTTGATTTGAGAAAGTTAAAAGATTCCTTCAATTTGGTATTGCACCAACAAATGTCGTTCCATTGTCAGAGTATATATTTTTACACAAACCCCTTCTTCCAATAAAGCGTTTTAAAGCTACAATAAAACAGTCGGTTGTTAAATCACTTACGACTTCTATGTGCACTAACTTTACAGCAAAACAGACAAAAATTGCTATATAAGCCTTGGTGATTGCTATTTTTCCTCTTCTTCGGGATTCTCTGAGTGGAATTGGTCCAGCATAACCAATTCCATAATTCATAAATGGTCTCTCGTAAACATTTACTCTATGCATCGGTAAATTTCCCATTATTTGAGTTGAATGTGTGAGATTAACCTTGAAACATTTAATGCACTTATGAATGATTTTCTTTACTAATCTTCGACCTGACAATATCCAATATTTACGTCGTAAAGTAGCTAATACTTGTTCATGCCCACAGTGCAATAGTCATTCGTGTTCATTTCTTACAATGATTTCTGTCAAGTGGTGATCATATGGTAAAATTAACGGAAATTTTTGCTCATATTTTAATACTGACTTTTCTAGTCTTTCACCTACTCTTAATAAACCTCGTTCATCTAAGAACGGATTTAACGCTCTTAACTTACTTTTTCTGTTAACCATCTGTTTTTTCTCCAGTTGTTGAATTTCGTTAGAAAATGTTTCTCGTTGAACTAATCCTATGATCGTTTCTTCTGCTTTAGTCAATTCTTCCGAAGTTATATGACGAATGTGCTTCTTGCGAGGAAATTTCAGGTTATGATAAAAACGTTTGCAATACGCAATAACTCTTTGTAATCGGTTAAAATTTCCATACTTCGTTAGAATGTTGAGCGGTTGTGTGATTGTTGTCGAAAGACATACTTCAGAGTTCAACTCTGAATTTACTACATCTTCATTTACGTTAGCTTTGGGTTGTGTTGGCCATGCCTCAGTTCAGGATGACAACCATGGTGGTCCTATCCAGCATAAATCGTTTGTTGACAAATCGAGTGGATTTACACCTAGAGACACTAGATCAGCTGGGTTTTGGCTTGAATTGATATGGTTCCATTTACATCCTACTGTCAATTCTTGTATCTCAGCAACTCTTACAGATACAAATGTTTTGAACGAACGAGAACTTTTCGTTGGCCAGCACAATGTGATCGTTGATTCTAACCACAAATACGTTGAATCTGGCGTAAAATTCTTAAATGATCGTACAATTTTGTTATATAATCTTGCCAAAAGCAAGGCTGCACAAAGTTCCAAACGGGGTATTGTTGTCTTTTTTAGCGGTGCTACTCTGCTTTTAGCTGCAATTAATCTGGTTAAAACTTGATTTTCTGCGTTCATACTTCGCATATACATATAGCGTTAGTAAAAAGTCCCGGAACGGTCGAATAACTTTGTTATTTGAAAATTATGATTTCTGAAATTTGGTATGGGGGTATAGTTAATATAAATGCATTTTATGCAATACAGTTTATATTTTTTTCACTGCCGGTTTAATCGGCAATACGTCCAACTTTTTTTTTTAAACGGAACGCCCAGATTTTGTTAACACTTTTGAATGCAAAATAAAAAACTACGTTCAGGAAGTATTAAGATGTTTATTTTTATTCACAAGAAAACAGTTAAAAAATTAAAAAAGTGTCCTAATACAGAAAAATCAAGATACCTGTCCATTCAGGTTGCGATTACAATAATTGTTCAAAATGCTCTCCATTTACAATTTGACAAAAATGTAAACGGTCAGTAAAATTTCTTATTGAATTTTGTATTTGTTCTGGAGTGATGCGATTGGCTTCTTGAACTATTCTCTCTTCCAATTGTTCAAGATTATGGGGACGATTTTTGTACACTTGATATTTCAAGTGACCTCAAAAGAAAAAATCTAATGGCGAGAGATCTGGCGAACATGCTGGCCATTCGATTGCTCCTCTACGTCCGATCCAACGTTCCGGAAAAATTTCATTCAAATAATCGCGGATATTATGGGCAAAATTGGCGGGAGCTCCATCTTGTTGAAACCAAAAATGTGCATTTGGGTGATCACCTATGTTTGCATTTGGAAAGAGGGCCGCAATTGCTGGAACAACCTCATTTCGCAATAAATTGAAGTAGAGGTTGCCAGTTAAATTTCCTCTTATAAAAAATAGTCCTATGATGTTGTTTCCAACAAAACCAGCCCAGACATTCACCTTTTGAGGACGCTGTGTATGGACTTCTTCAATCCAATGCGGATTTTCAATTGACCAGTAGCGGCAATTATGTCTGTTCACAGTGCCGTTGAGACAAAACGTTGCCTCATCTGAAAAAATAATGTGATCTAAAACATTAGGCTGCTGCTCGATGAATTCCGTCATTGTTTCGCAAAAATGTTGTCTACGATCTGGATCATCTTCAGTTAACTCATGGACGGAATACATTTTATAGGCTTTCATTCTTGCTGATTCATGATTGCTGAATCTTATGAGCAGATTTTTGAGAGATCTCATGAATTTGACCTAATTCTGTTGTGGTCACGTGATGATTTTCTTCCACTGTAAGTAACACATTCAAACTAGTTTCTTCATCTGTTGCTGGTAATGGACGTCCCCTTCTAGGTAAATCCTTCACCTGACGAAAGACTTCAAACTTTTGAATTGTTCGGCATACCGTACTTTTACTAATGTGACGATCCGGATAAACAGTATTAAACAAAATACGAACCTCTTCAAAAGAACATTGACGATCACCGTACCCACGCATCATTAATATCTCAATTCGTTCTGATTCAGTAAGTTTTACTGCCATTTTCAAATGTGTCAATGTCTAAAATAAGTAAATTTATACCGAGGCAAAAGTTAAAACGCTTTTAAAATTATTAAATATGACGGCAAAAAGAATGCAAACACTAAACAACAACTTTTTTCAAAGGTACCTTGTTTTTTCTGTATTAGGACACTGTTTTCTTGTGAATAAAAATAAACATCTTAATACTTCCTGAACGTTGCATTAGAATCTTGGCGATGATAATTATAGGAGATATAAGCCCAATTGGAGCAAGAAACTTTGCAGTTGTTTAAAGAATAGTTCGTTTTGTTGTTATAATTCCATTAATTTCTGGCACTTGAAAGTAAAATGCGTCTTGAAATGAATTCCATAATAATCCTAACGTTTTTATAGTCCATGTTTTATCGAAAATAATAACTGATGCATCGTCTTTATCAGAAATGTTTTCTAGTAACGATGGATGGTTTGAAGCAAACTTATTTAGTTTAAAACCACCTTCCGATAGAAGTTGAATAAGTTTATCTCTTATAACTTGAAGCGCATTCAAAGAATCTCCGCCAGTTATAAGATCATCTACATAAAAGTCTTCTAAGATTACCCGTCGAATTCGATCATTTGAAGTATCTTTCGCTAATTCTTGTAGACTTCTAATGGCTAGAAATGGTGCCGATGCTGTACCATATGTAACGGTTTTTAATTCGAAAATGTCAAGAACATTTTGAAGATTTTCTCTCCAAAATATTAATTGAAGATTGGTATCTTCTTGTGATACTAGTACTTGTCTATACATCTTAACAATATCTGCTGTTAAGACATATTTGTGTCCATTACCTCTTTGGGAATCCTGACTCAGAAGACCGTTGGATGGATGGATCGAGCGTAATAAGAAAGCTGGCTGCGGACTGTGGTGCAAAGCAACTACCCTTCAATTGATGGCAATGGACGACGATGAAATGGAACAAATCCCCACTTTTATGGGACATACGAAGAAGACACATGCCAAATTTTATAGGGAATGGACTCAAATTACAAGTAACTTTCATTAAAACCTATTTATATTTCAGACTTCCACAAGATATGTATCAAACAGCCAAAGTCGCAAAAATTCTATTACTCCTCGAGCAAATTGAATGAAATAGAAATCGATAACGAAATTTATTACAGCTCTGAATCCGATAGCGACGAAGAAGCATTAATAAATAAAGTATTGCGCAAGGCTGCATATACTGAAACATCTAATATAACACCAGTTAGCGAAGGCTGCTCATCGACTATGCAAGCGACTTCCGGAGATTTTCCAAAAGCATCTTAAAGCAAATAAATTGAAGAATTCTTCGACTTTTAAGAGAACATTTGCCTGTACTGTTGGATGTACCACTTGATATTAGACAGAGAATGTGGTTACAATTATATGGTGCGCCAGCACATTTTCATATTGACGTTAGAAATTAATTGGATATCCTCCAATTAACCTATTAATAGGTTATGGCGGCCCTTAGCATTGGCCAGCAAGATTCCCAGACCTAACCCACCTGGGGGTATATTAAAGATAGAGTGTACGGTATACCACCTACTACAACTGACTTTATGAGAGAACGAACAAGAATAGCGTTTCGTTCTATAGCACTAACAATTTTAACAAAAGTGAAGCAGTCTTGTCAAGAGAAAATTCGTTTATGCATTAAAACTGATGGACATCATTTCGAGCATTTGTTAAAATACTAGTTTTTTTACTGTTTAATGTTATTTGTTTAATAAAGTTTTATTTACTTAGTTAAGAGGTTTTCTCATTATTGTGAAACGAAACCAATCAAACGATCAGTTTAATAGGTATTTAGCCATTTGATTCTATCAAAACCTACTTTTGAGAATTAAATCGTAGGAAATTAATGTTTAGAATCGAAAACTATAAATTACGAAAATACTAGAAGAGATGGGTATAGGAAACCATAGTACAGTTTTAAAAACAATTGAAATTAGAATCTAAATGTGGTCATAAATACAGGGTGTTCCATTTAACATAAGAGAATTACTTGCGTATAACATTCAACAAAAAGAAATCTTGTTTTTAAACACCCTACATAATTTCTAGATGTCAACTTTAATTAGTTATAAAGTTTAATCCTTTGAATAAACAATAAACACAATTTAAAATATTTAGCTCAACCATGTAAAACAGAAATGCCTCTTAAATTTTTATCTATGTTTTCAAAAATATTAAAATATCTCGAAAACCTGTTGAGTTAGGTATAGGGTATATAACAGTAGTAGCCTTTATTTACCCTACAGTATCAAAATATGCACGAATATATAGGGTGTTTCATTTAAATTTTCATAACTTTGGTACGCAACTTTTTTTGGATCACCCTGTATATTCCCAAATAATTTTAAAATGTGCTCCTAATGAACCTACACAACCATTAGTAAAAGGATTTTTAAAATACTTTACCATTTCTCGTATATAAACCGACGGGAATGTGGTGCGCCACCCTGTATATAACCAAACCTAAAGGTAAAACACCAATTTTGGAAACTTGTAACACCGTGTACAGCATACCATGTTCTAACTGTAATAGCTTCTATATAGGTGTAAGGAAAGCATCCTCAGTTTTACTTATGTATAAATTTAGTCGGACATAGTATTGACAGATGAATTAACATAAATGTCAGAAAACCACGTCAATTGAATTAAGAAGTATTAAAAGATAGTTGTAAAAAACTAATCTGGAAGAAAAAGGTGAATAAGAACATAGAATGTTGTTTCTTTGATATTCCAGGTTAGTTTCAGTTATTATGTTATATTTTGTTTAAATTATAAAAGCTTTGATATTCCAGAAAAACAATTCTAATTATTTTCACCGAGATAACATAAAATCGATAGAGTATTATATAGGTTAAACATCACAATTACTTAAACACCGGATAACCCAACACAGGAGCGATTGTAGGATTGGCAAGATTTCATGTGCCCTTGCATCACACAGTATAGATCGAGACCATATTTTTGATTATAACAACACAAAAATCCTAAAAATCGAGAACAATTATAAAAAACGTTTATTCTTTGAAATGATTCACATCAATAATAACCAACACAGTATAAATTTTAAAACAGACACAAGTCAATTAAGCATAATTTACTTGAATGTTTTACAACTACAACGTCATTGACTTTCTGTTGACACACATGTTTAGTTTTTTTGAAAATATTTTTGAAATTACGAAACAGAATTGTGTTCCTCGCTGTTTGCTGACTAATTATATGATGCTATAGACTGATCAAGTTTTTTAACTCTACATTGTAAAAATATTCACTGGATCTCTTGGTGCCGAAGTAGAACTCTAGATCACTATCACCCACAGAACACCAAACACCAATGCCAACGCGTTTCGACAGCAATGCTGTCATTATCAAGGCGATAATAAAACTAGTAGTTTTATCGCCTTGATAATGACGGCATTGTAAGTAGTACATTAATTTAATTCTAGCTTTGTAATTGTTATTCATACTTGTAGCATGCTCCTGAGGAAGTTATTAAAATATAACGAAATATTGAGCTTATGAATAAATGAGTTTTATTTCAACTACAGACCGATCACCCTGATACTCGTCTTTAACCTTATATATATAGGGTAGCTACAAATTCGCGCAAGACCTGCACGTGGCGACCTTCATTGTTATATTCTTAGCCATTTATCTTAATTCAAAAATCTTCTATCTTGCATCATGCGTCTAGACGAAGTCTCGAAAGTTTGAATTTGTCAGTTGGGTAATTTTGATTTTCATCTATCTCTTTGTTATTAAAAGGAGGGAAGGTTAAGTATTGTGATATTCTAAATATTAGTTTTCCATAAATACTAACCTTTCGCATTATGATCTTGTTTTTAACATTTCTTTATTTTCATTATAAATACACATGGCAACATAGTATTGTAAATGCAGTATTCAAGATAGCATATGTTACCTTATCACATTTTAATAACCAAATAAGTCGAGCTGTCAAATTTAATTATGTCATATCTAGTGTTATCCAGTGTCATCCTTGCCTGTTTTTCTTTCATTCAAAGTAATAATTAATTAGTTATTATTATTAATTTTGGTGATCATTCAGTTCCTTGTTCTGTTTTTCCAGTTTCTTATTCTTTTTATTTCGTTGGTTTATCATGGATTTTTCATTTATTAAGTATGCTGACATGCATATGGTATATGGTGCATGTAATGGAAATAGAGATGAGGCTGCGCGAGAATATTGCGTTCGTTACCCAAACAGGAGATATCTTACATCGAATGTATTTAGACGGCTGGATCAACGTCTTCACGACACGGGTTCAGTAAAAGCAAGCCATCGAAATGCTGGTAGACCAAGACAGAGACGCACTGTGCAAGTGGAAGAGCAGATTTTAGACTCAGTTTACGTGGATCCCTCAATTAGCACTAGACAGTTAGCTGCTACAATGAATGTGCCAAATCATGAAACCGTTCGTGCAGTTTTAAAAGAGAACCTTCTACATCCATATCATGTTGTTAGAGTTCAACCTCTTTATGAAAATGATAATATTCACCGATCGAATTTCTGCAACATGGTTTTAAATAGAATTCATGATGATGATGGCTTTCTGAAACATATTCTTTGAAGCGATGAATGCGTGCTTAATAGAGATGGAGTCTTTAACACTCGCAACGTTCACTATTGGGCAGAGGAAAATCCGCACCAATTTTGCGAGTATGGACATCAAAGAAAGTTTTCTATTAATGTTTGGTTAGTGATAATAGAGCATACAGTGATTGGACCAATTTACCTTCCGAACCGCCTAGATGCTGCTGGATACCTCAATGTTTTGGAAGAAGTTTTAGATCGTATGCCACTGAATTTGCGACAGAATATGTTCTACATGCACGATGGAGCTCCTGCTCACTACGGTCTCATTGTTAGAGAATGGTTAGACGCACATTTTCCAAACAGATAGATTGGTCGTGGTGGACCAATATCTTGGTCGGCTAGATCACCCGATCTTAATCGATTGGATTTCTTTGTTTGATGATACACGTATTCGGTTTGTTAAATCAAACTACTCAATTTTCTATAGAGACCAATATTTCGTTATATATCGTATAACATCATCAGGAGGACACAGCTGTAATAATCAATTGAAATAGTAATGAAACAAATTATGTTAAAATTGTACTTAAAATACTTACAAATTAATGTCACAAATATTAAAATATTCCAAACCAGGCGGAGGATAAATATCTGATTCATTTAAATGTATTGCAAAAATTACTAACAACATTAACTTGCTTAAGTCAAACATCTCAATTGTCCCCCCACATATTTTTAACAATTTCAATAATAGACTATCAAAATCATTTAACAGTAGATTCAATAAGATAAGACAGTTACATATCCGTAAATTTCAAAATATACTTAATTACCATGCCAATTGTAATCGTTTGTTCCGGGACAATAGTAAATGGTTCATGAACGTTTCCGATGTCAATATACCTAAAAATATCTCTGATTTTTTGTCAAGTTTGAGGTAGCCATTGATGGAAAACAAGTTAACATCAAAAACATTTTTAGCTGATACCGAGTATGTGGTTGACAGTTTGTCAGAGACAGATCAAGATCTAGTTAGAGCCAGAATAACGAATAATGTCACTAATTTCTTATCACATTCAAAATTTCAACTCACCACTTCCATAACGCGATCTTTCATTAACACTAAAAAACTCCTTCATAATAATCCCGATTTGTATATTGTTCAGGCTGACAAAGGCGGTTGTACTGTGGCAATTAACAAAAATGATTACATATTAAAAGCAAAAGCTCTTCTGGAAGATTCCAATGCTTATAAATATTTGGACAAAGATCCGACTGAAAGTGTCCAGAAAACACAAAATGACTTGATTAAAAAATTAAAATCAAAAAAGGAACTCATATCTATACTCATATCTTCCTTTGTTGATGCAACTTCATATTATATTAAAGACACCTTCACATTTGTAAACAATATAAATGGTATGATATTACCTCGCAATTTCATTTTACTTTCTTCGCCCATAAGTCCAATTCTAGCCACGATCGTCATGGATTCGTTGCTTGGTAATGTCATACCGAAACTTCCGTTCCGGCTTCCTTGTATTTTTAAATACGTAGATGACATTGTTTGTTCTGACCCTGACTATATGGTTCAATTAACACTTGATAACTTTAACTCTGATAACAACCATTTACAGTTTAATATTGAATTGGAGAACGGTGGGAGCGTTCCCTTTTTAGACAAAAAAATCATCAGGTCCGAAGATAATACCATCATCCTTGATTGGTATCAGAAACCCACATCATCTGGCAGATTTGTTAACTATCGCTCTAATCATCCCTTGAACCAGAAATTCAATACCGTCATAGCTATGAAAAATAGGGTTACACATATTAGTATCGATAGATTTTTGAACAAAAATTTAAAAATACTATTCCAGATGTTTTCCAACAATGGCTACCCCCGACACATCTTATGTAAATTGATTTATTCTTCCAATATGTTTGATGGCCTTGTAGATCGCGGAGCTCTCCCCATATTTAGATATTACAAACTTCCCTTCCTATAAAACTTAACACATAATATTATTCAACATTTTAAACCTTTTCCAACTGTACAAATTGCGAAGTACAACATGTTGACCATCGGTAGTATTTTTACAAAAACTAAAGATAAAACACCAATTCTTAACAAAAACGACGTGTTGTATAGCATTCCTTGTAAGGATTGCCAGGGATGTTATATTGGTTAAACTTCGCAATGCGTAAAAAACAGAATAACCCAACACAAGAGTGATGCTCGCATTGGCAAGCGTTCATGCGCTTTATCTTTACATTTTCAGAACCACAACCACAACTTTAATTATGAGGATGTTTCCATACTTGAAACAGAGCCAAACTACAAAAAACGATTATTTTTGGAAATGGTACATATTAATAGTTGTAAAAACTCGATTAATTTTAAAAATGATACACATCAATTAAGCAGTATTTATCGTAACACTTTGCATCAATAATTTTACAACTTTATTTTATGAACGTACCCTGTATGTATAATTTTATTTCAAATTTTAATGTAACTGTAAACAACGTTTTTATAACATTTTTGTTGTGCATCTCCTCCTTGTGTCATTTTATTGCAACTCTTTTATACATTCCTCTTTTGTCCGTTCGGCCAGCTTAATGTATATTTTAATATTTGTGACTCATTAATTTGTAAGTATTTTAAGTACAATTTTAACATAATTTGTTTCACTACTATTTCAATTAATTATTACAGCTGTGTCCTCCTGATGTTATAAGATATATAACGAAATATTTAGGTTTCTATGGAAAATTGAGTAGTTTGATTTAACAAACCGAATACCCATACAATTTTATATTGCACGTCATTTGTAATTTTCCCAGTTTCTTGTAAGTCAGTATGAAGCACATTTAATAAAATATAAATACCTAAATTAATTTTAAAATATAATTTAGAAAACGGAAATAACTGGCCCGCTAATTTATTACTTCATCGGATTTATAAGTTTTATTATACATCCTATTTCATTGTTTTTTTAAAGACTCTCCTGAAGATTTTGAAAACTTATCTAACAAAATATGTCAACTATTTCCTACCGAAGTCAAAAGCACCTTTTACATGCCATATATTGGAACAGAAATCAGTCCTACGGGAAAACCCATCAACGCAAAAGGAACATTGATTAACAAATATCGGAATTTGAAAAGATCCTATCGTGATATTAATGCAGAGCCTTGCGAAACAGAGGGAGTACCGGAGAGTGAGTTTCTAGCTCGTATGTATTCCTTAAAGATTAATCAATCATTTAAGCAATTATTTTTACTAAAAGTTGTTATACTTTTAAAATACCTAGATGGTAGATATCATCTTCGGGTTTACATTTTCAGATGACTTATGTGAGAGTAAAAGTTGGTTGGCGTGTAATGTAGAATCATGGTCAGAAGTAATGGAACAATGGAACAAAACATTTAGTCGGCGACAACAAAGCAATACCAAAGCTGTTGCAGAATTTTTGCAGCAATACCCAATTTTAAAATTAAATAAGGCTCCAACCCTTGTATGTACTTTTGACATTACTAACTTTTGTGATAAATATTCTTTGGTTGCAGGTTGAGTTAGACTCTAATAGACTTTACACCTGTGGTGAGGTACTGATGCTGCACTGGGACGAGCTTTTAAAGAGGATTAAGGACTTTTCATTACAAAAAGATAAAATACCATCGTATTTTCGTCAATAAACACATGTCGACCTCCTTGCCTAGAACGATACAATTTTAAAATAACATTTTAACGTATTTAAGCGAAAGACATTTTAAATTGTTGTGCACAATCTTGAAGTGTACACAATAAAATTACTTCAAATTGGTGAAACTTTTTGATTACTAGTCACAACAATTAATTGTGTTGTCCCATTTACACCTATTTTTCCGAGGTTTATTTCAGTGTTCTTTTTAACTACCGGGCTTTTGCCCGGACTAGTGCCTGGCCGTAGGCCTCACTAAATACTACGTTAGCATTTTTTATTTATACCTCACATTTTAATTTGTCTAACTACCCCAATTATTAGCTAATTGAGTGATTTTATTTTTATCATACATTTTTAAAATAAAATTTTAACGCATATACCGGAAAGATATTTTAAATATTTGTGTACAACCTCGAAGTGCACACAATATAGTTACTCTAAATTGGTGAAACTTCATGATTATCATTTGCAACAATTAATTATATTGTTCCACGTACACCTATTTTTCTGGGTTTTATTTCGGTGCTGTCGTCAACTACCGGGCTGTTGCCCGGGTTAGTGTCTGGCCTTGAGTCTCACTACACATTACAGCAACATCTTTTACGATACTCCACATCTTAATTAGTCAAACAACCTCAATTATTAGCTAATTGACTGATGTTATTTTTACCGTTACTCGTCGAGCTTTCACTCGTTTTTTCTTACCTTTTCTCTTAACAAATAGATCTTCGCTGCGTACTGACCATGATTCGCACGCCCCCAAAGAAAGAGGCCTTAAACAAATACAACATTTTGTCATCCCCGGAGTCGCCTTCGTCAACTCCGAAGCCTCAGAGATCAAATTTTGGTGAACTGGACGCTCTGTCCAATGAGGATATACTAAAGCATATCAAGCTACTCCAGTTTTTGCTCAAAAAAAGGAGCTTCTCTAACAACCCACGAGATCTCTCGATGGAATTTAGCTTCGCACCAACTGATGAGGCTCCGGTTAACTCTCAGTCAATGGAGGAAGATCGTTATTCTTTTTCATCCGCGACCCGCACTGAGAGACCCACGGGTCGTAGGCGGCAGGCCTCCTCTCCTGACCGAGTGGTGGTTGAGGCCCAGATTCACTCGGAGGGCCAGTTACTTAGAAACGGCACCTCTTCGGTTCTTGGTGATTCCCCTAAGTCCGGGTATACACCTAAGCGAGTCAGGAAGACGCGGAAGAGCTTTCGCTCAAGATCAAGATGCTCATCTATATATCGTTCCTCCGGCCGATTTTGTCCTATGGTGCGCTTACTTGGTCAAGCATGGCCAAGTCCCATCTAAATAAACTGGAGGTGTTACAGAACCAGATCCTACGGATGATCACTGGGGCCCCGTGGTTCGTGAGGAACGCCCAACTCCGAGCGGACCTGGGTATCCCTAGCTTCAAAGAACATGCGCAGACGCTGGCCGGCAAGACCCTGGGAAGGGCCGCAGAGTCTTCGAACTCCCTGGTGAGCCATCTAACTGAACTGGACCCAAACAGACCCCCTCCCAAAGTCAAGGTAAGAAGAGCATTGGCGATGGGCGAGCAGGGATGAACAGTCACACCCTCCCCGTGAGGTACGTCATACATATCGACACAGAAGGGCCCCATCGGCAGAAACTCTTACCCCAATACCCCAGCCCGAAGCAAGAATAGGGCCTCAATGAAGACTAAAAGGCTTAAGGAATCATCCAGCCCTAGCAGGAGACTTTGAAAGATCACAAAGCCAAAACACCATTTTTTAATTCACTATCATCGCATCATGACGATAGTCGGTCCTTTAAGCCCCGTTTACACGACGAGAGTTCAGCATGAGAGTTGCTCTCATGATAG
>SMLS01073299.1:0-32074 GCA_004785975.1 Popillia japonica | reverse complement strand
TGTGCTGATGTATGGTTTTGTCATTTTTTAATTAGCCATAACATCAGATAACATGTAGGGCAATTAGACATCAGATAACATATAGTACGACTACAATTCGATAAGTATAGAAATGTAATAGTTGTGCAGGAATGTACATACAACAAAATAATTTTATTTATAACTTTAATTAGGATTCGATAACTTCTCTAGACTTAAATAATGGGGAAAGCTCTTTATCCTGAATTTCTCTCAGGCATTCTGCATTGTGTAACATGACAATAGGGTGTTCACGTTTAACCGGCAAGCCATTTAAGCCATGCTCTTCCGACGTACGTTTTGTATCGAGAAGAGGCTAAAGGTTTTTCTCAATGACTCACCATTGCTTTGCAGGTTCTCGAGCTTGTTGTTGGAGTCCGGGGACACTTAGATATTCAACCCCAAAATGAGGGTTCAACGTTAACACTCCTTATATAGAAACGGAGCTTTGATCTGTCGGAGATCCTAGAGACAAGCTCTCAGAGTGGGTACGCAGGTGGAGGAGAAGCGCCTGGTTGTCCACTTTGCCAGGAAAATCATCTTTTTCTAACACATGGTAGAGGGCGCAGGTTGCTCTGGTGTTCCCGGAAGCAATAATTATGGTTACTTCATACAAAGTTGACTTTTGATATTCTGCATGAGCTCTCTCAGTTTAAGAATCATATTGATCATATGTACCATTTCTCTGACCAATTGTGAAATACGGTGCCCTTACAGAAAGTATCTTGAAAAGATTGCTCAGCTGGAGAACTCGCTAGTTCTAACGATAGGTCTAGAATACACAGAGATTAACATCTGCGACTAGCAAAGTGACAATCCTAGTTACACAATTGTTAAAAGCCAATTCGGCGGGTAAAATGTTGGACTTCTAAAGGTGGTCATTCAGTCAGTAGAAGAACTATTTAAGAGAAGTTGACACAACAAATAATGTTTCTTGTTATAAATAGTAAAAGCATCATTGACGTGTTTTACATAAATCGTGTTTCTAAACAGTATTAATAAATTGTCTTTGTTTTTCAACCAATGTATATAATACACTTTTTACTATGCATGCATCATAAACCAATCAAAACACACCCATAAGCGTGCATAATCGGGCTTTTATCGCACGCCGTGCGTATAAAGGTTGCTTGGTAACAGACAATCCCAAGCGTTTAATTGTACAGTGAAATGTCGGGAAATGTCAAATGACATATCGGTACATGTCACTCGATAATATGTATTGGAATTATTGATTTGAATTATTATTTGGACTTTGCAGGTATTAAACTTAATTCAGCTTCAGTGGCTAGTTTTTGAATTTCTGTTGACATTATTAATACAACAATGATGTTTAATAATTAAGTGAAATGTCAAATGACATAATATAGAGACACATATCACTCGATAAAATGTATTGAAATTATTGATTTGATTTCGTCGAGTTAAAATTATTGTTGCATTTATACAAAAAAATATCGTATGACACAGTGCATAATTAGCTTTTAAAGCACTCGTAACGTTAAAGCCCTTTAAACTCGTTACTCGTGGTTTAAAAGCTTGATTATGCACTAGTGTCATAATATACTATTATTCTATATATCTGTCGCTATAATCTTAAACATTGAGATGTTGCAGTGTGTTTGAAGTTACCGTGCAACACAATCTACGTTACGAATTGCTGTTCAAGCAATAATAAGTAGAATTTTGTGCTATTGAATTGGTTTGTATTAGGACAATTATTTTTATGTTATAGAACGACTAAGAAGCTAACTACATTGGTGTAGGCAAAACGTCACGTTGTATAGTAGGTAACAGTTTTCTAAATACATACATATTAGTAATGTCGACTGCTCAGATGAGGTGGGTGGAGGTAAACTGTCGCATCATTACCAGCGAATGATCGATATTTGCGCGCAGAACAACGTCAATGCTGAGACCATCCACAAACATATAATAGTAATTAATTCATCCGTTAAAATTCTCAGAATTATTAAAATAAATTAAATAGGGGATAGAGTATGATTCGGTTAATGTAGCACATTGATTTAATTAACAATTACTAAACCCTCCTTAGTCCCTATAGCTACATTTTGATTTTGGTGGGATTCTTACAAATGCCATTAGGATAATTTAAAATTTATTCTAAATTTGTTGATGAATATTATATAGCTTATATGTATATATATGTACATAAATCTCGTGATATACTGCTATATTATTATACCATTATTATAGGAAGATGTAGAAGACAGTTAATTAGAACAGAAACAGAACACTTGTCATAATCAAAGAAGTATAAACAAAGAAAAGTAAGAGTAGTAAATGTTTTTGAAACAAGTCTCAATTAATTATAGTCCAGGAGTACCATCTAGGAACGCAGATAATGTTTGTATTATTTATGGTTTTAATTATCACTTCAATCGTCGAAAATACAAGAATGCCAACTTGAATATAATAATCGTATGTAATTTGATACAGATTTCTGAATGTTTTCTTACAAGGCTAATTACATATTTCAGGAACATTGATGAACAGTTTCTTGGAAGGCATATTATAACTTTGGATATAATGAAGAATAATGTTCAATACTGCATTCATTTTTGGATGCACACACGGAGAAAAATTTATAGTATTTATAAGTATAAATATACTGCATTTTAGTATAATTTATTGCTATATATAGGACAGCAACATAGCATACTAAATTTAACAATAAATTTATTCCTGGAAATTAAGTACCTATTATACTTCAATTTACTATATTTTATAGTAACTTTAAGTAAATTGCTTGTACTACAATTAGCAATAATTTGTACTAACAGATTTACAAAACCTTTTCACAAATACAAAGACCGCGTCATACTGCATCTCATTCTTTTTACGTACGAGCCCCTTAAACCTTCTCTCTCTCATTTCATTAGTGTTCCAACGTGCATAAATTGAAACTACCTTTATTTAAAAACCAATATAAATACTTTTAAAAACCAATGAACTAGTTTTGCTAGATGTTATAAATTATTTTTATTTAAAAATTTCATCAAATGTAGCAAACCTTTTGTTTTAATCTTAAAACATTTTGTTTTAAGATTCTAGGAACAAAATTGTTGTTAGCCATTAAACACAGTGTTCGTAATTTTAATACAATTTATACTATTCATAAGTATAAATTTCTAAATAAAATGTTTTGCTGTCACATTTTTCTCAGTACATAGTTTATCTATTTTCTTTAATAATTTTATCTGTAATAGTTATTACGGTGCAAATATTTATAAGCTATGGCAATGTAATTTTTGTAATTGCATCTATTTTTAGATAATTATTAATATAATTGACAATTGCTGATTCTAGAATTTTGCCTTCACCGAACAGTAATGTCAAAAAAAAAAAAAATTAAATCAAAACAGAGATATAAAAACACTTGTAACCTTTTTAAAGCTATTTTAAATTAAACATTGAAGTAGAATTTATGCTACACTAAGAAATAAGTCTAAAATAAACTAAAGAGAGAAGGTTTTTTTTTCATTACAGCATTACAGAAAATCAATTAAAATTCTTTCCTTTATATTTTTCTAAGTAGAAGAGCGTTGAGAAAATTTCCAAATAAAGTACGTTTCGTACGAATGTTCATTATTTGATATATTTAGAGTAGTACAACACAGTCTTTTTGTATTCCAAGAATGTTTATTCAGAATTAAATGAAGAGTCGATTTTCAATTAAAAATGTGTCGCATATACCAATTTCATTATGTAAATAACGTTTCAACCGCATCAAAATAATCATTTTCATTTCAGTGTTACCAATGAGTACGTTTTAGGAAAAAAAACCATATTACTCGGATATAAATTGCGATAGAACAAAGCAGAGTGACCCATTTATGAAGAAAAAATTATAAATACTAAAAAAATCATTGCTTGCGATACTGTGATCCTACAAGATCATTTTGGAATTGATGGTGTTTCGCGATATTTCAACTTTTAAGTAACAAAGAAGTAGAATTATTATAATAAAAGATACGACCAATATAAAATGGAGTCTTATCGCTGAATTTGCTTCACAAATCCCAGTTATAACGTTCAGTTCACAATATACTTTTAAATGTGCTTTAAAACTGTATAATTTTTAGATTAAAATATTGATTTTCCTTGTAATTATACAACGCACCGAAAATTACGTACGTATATACGAGATCTCTACATGGTTGCAGGTACAATATACTATCGAGTAATGACGGAACAACCGTGAATGGGAAAAAAGAAAACTGGTTTCTATGCATAAATTAGCGTAGACGTAAAAATGAATCAGCAGAATCAGAATAGCGTTGAAAATTATTCCAGTTCGAATCCAACTCGTAATCTAGCGACTCTGTTATGTATGTAAATGATTATTTTATGTTAAATCTAGGCGAGGTTGAAGTGAGGAAAGTTGTTGCACTTTCTTTTTCTGTCTGAACTAATGGAGTTCTTGTACTATAAATACTGCAAGTGAGTAGGCTGGTTTTGCGTATATCCTCCACGATAACTTATGAACATCGAATTTTACAGTAGCACAAATAGTGAATATATTCATTGTGTTTTAGATCGCAGACAACCAAAGCCATTAATTTAAATTACAATGTTCTCTATTGAACAATAAAGCTTTCTTGGCCTACATTTTCTGTATTCAAATATAGTTAACCAACCATACAAAAATCAGTCGGATTACTTTTTATATAAAAAAGAAAATAAATCATGTCCAGTTTTTCAAAATATATTATCAGTTTTCCATAAACTATTGCTACTATCCCTAGGTTTTTTTTAATAATCTCTTTCCTAGAAGTCATATCCCGCAAAAAAGTAACTAAAACTTTTTAAAATTTCCTATTCATGAATGGTTCGTTTGCGTGATTTTCGCGTATAAAGAAGACTGGCATGTAAATAAATACAAATAAATGCAATTTAGTTGTATTAGAAGTACATATTCTGCAATTTACTTATTGTTAGTCCTGCTTAAAATGCATACTATTTTTTCAAAAAAAAAGAGTAGAATTAATTACCTAATCATTATAATAGAAAGTATAGGATCGCTTTCCGGAAATAAATATAAAAATGTACTTTTGCACATCTTTAGCACCCTGAAAGCCGAAAATCTCGTGAAATTCGTTCGGCAAAAAACTTTTTGAATTGGAGAGAAACTTTATTTTACATGATTATAGAAAAAAAAACTAACTTTGATTAAATAAATATTATCCTCGGGCTTTTGCAAATACAAAAACGCCCAAACCGGGTAAACATGCGCGATATCACGTATTGAATATTTGTCCGGACGATATTGAAGCGCATAGTGCCCCTATTCAACTGGGCTCGTTTTAGAATTTATGAAGCTGTCTCACTCGCAAAAAACAATCCTGACATATTCCGCCGGCGGCAGGAGTTCCCGCCTATTGGAATTTTGGTAAAGCCATAACAAGTTGAAAGTTTGCATTATATGCCTTTTTTTATTTGTTGAAATTTCCGCCTGCGCGTTTTTGTTGATTCCAAGGTCACTGCTTTAATCTTCGCTAATAATTGACAGGATATTGTTTTTCAAATTTGATAATGGTTTTAAATATATTGAAGAGTGGATGAAAACTTTGTTGTAATTTTGTTGTTATAAACACTTTTTCGGTTTTTACATCTATAAAGGGTTGAGAAAGCTTTTTTTGTTGAGTATAGATAGCTTCTTCTAGGAATAACTCATACGTGGACAGAGTAATACAGTACGTTAGTTTTTTGCGAAGCATCATCTTTCTCTAAAGTAATAAACCAGCACCTGAATCCGGTAATTCAGTTACATACAACGTACTGCGTAAAGCATAAATGTGTGAGTGGAATAAAATTTCCATGTGCCCACGTGTACCTATTTAGATTCTAATGTGATCGCATTAGGGACGAAATAGACTCGGTTGTGTGTATTTCATTGCGCTACCTGGAATCTCAACTATGAATAAGTTAAAACGCCTCCGTTTCTATGTCAAGAGTAAATCGACTTTCAAAATGATTTAACTGTAAAATTGTATTGCTTCTACTGGAAAATTGAACCGCCTGGGAAATCTTCGATTAACCACACACAGCTGTGGGAATTAAAAAAAATAACGTTAGGAAAAACGAAAGTAATCTATTGTTTTCATATTGTCATAATTATGAAATGTACAAGTAAGTCATTAATGGCCCTAAATGAATTCCTTACCACCAAACTTGGTTTTTTGTTATAAATAATTTTAAATATATATTTTCTCAGTGTGGCTGTCAAATTTGTATGTGTTAATAATCTGTGTAATAATCTTACGTCTGAATGTATGTAGTGTGCAATGCATAAAGTGAACAGAAACAAAATGTCCGAAACAGTTTGCTACAATTAAGTGCTTTCGTCTTTTTCTTCAAGCCTATTATAGGGAATGCCAAGCGTTTAAATGTAGGTACTATATCCATGTCTGTTTTTATGCAATTACAAACAATTACTTCATTGTTTTGAAATTATGTTTGTACGGTATCAATTCGAGTGTATCGGGATATTGCACAGTTACTAATAATGGCCCACACTGCTCCTTCGTCACAGTCACATTTTTGCTGGCGTCGTTGGACATATTGTTAAAATGTCTATCACTCCACCCCCTTTCTTCCAGCAACAACTCCAGAGTACGATTAGAGGAGTTATTCTTCTCGTAAGCGTTAGCTACTCTACGTAGGCTGTACACCTGAGTAACATATTGTTTTTATATCTCACAGAAACTCAAAAATTAGGACACAAAGTAGAGGTTAGGTCCAGTATACATTTTCTGTTCTTCAATACTGATAGTTTTTGTGAAGTAGGACGTAAGATTTTGTTTCGACGTTTAAAGCAAATACATTATTTATGTTCATTGCAAAATAAAATCTCGAATACACAGAACATTTTTATTCTCTTATCTACTGAAATCTGTATTAAAGTTTGTTTATTGATATACCTATTCAAAAGATCCATTCTTCCCTAAAGAATAAGTTCTTTATTGTTAGTCTTTTTTCGTTGACAAGTTGGTGATAATTTCAGAAAATTATATTTTTCTGTCATAGTCATTCTCATCATACTGCACGAAAATCTTCGGCAGCTGATACAAAAAAAATGGATTGGATGGTTGAATACAAATTTAGATGGCCTATTAACTGGAGCACAGTTACTGATAAGTATTACTTTTTCAGTGAGACCTTGTAAGGGGTACATTCAATTTGAGATTTCCATTGGGAGCTTTATGTTAGAGACGGGACATCATATGACAAAAGTATCATCAATTTGATATTTCCGATGTAATGGAAATCTATGTGTCCTTCCACATTGCCCTACGGTACTAATTCTTTCTAAAAATCATCCAATTGAAAATCCACCAGAGAAATATTCTATGGGCTTGGAAACAGGCAAACTATATAAAATAATTCTTTAAATAATAACTTTGAACGAGTTTCTATTTAGGACTGTGACACTTCATTTCTGTATTTTGACCATGATCGTGATTACTGATGTTCGTTTTTTTTCATTATACGGTCTTTTGAAGAAGAACTAAAACGAATTTTATATTAGTAATATCGTTTGAACGATCATGACAAGTTCGCCATGACATATATAGCTAATCCCAAAAATCATGTTTAGATATTTAGTGCGATTATTTCTATCCAGCGGTTAACTTAAAATTTATTTAAAACACACGGGCATGTTATATAAATTCTTGTTTGCCTTAAATTCTTCGTGCTCCACGAGAATGTTGTTTTAAGAACGCGATATAATTTTAAGAAACGCAACAAAGTTCTTTCATGGTTCTTGACGCGCATAATTCCTTTAACCTACGTTGCATACATACATAGATAATTATGTGTATCTGTTTTTGACGTAATATGTAGTAGACCAATTTATAATACTGACTCTCATACGTAGTTGCAAATGATCACTTTGCGGATACCTAGCGACATGACCATCTAATATTAAAATGCTTTTACTTCTTTACCAACGAGAACGGTGCATAAGTAATTCGGCGCAATGCATAACGGGGCAATTTTCATAATCGCTAACGTAACATTGTCGTAAACGCTTCGTGTAAAGACGCTGACAACGATCAGGAAGGTTTTAATTTGTTTCTTGAACGTGATGTTTGTCGGTTTTCTACTACCAGTTTTTACGACGACGTCGTTATAAAATTATATCCATATCGGTCGCAATTTTATTCATACATTGACATTCAAAAAGGTGAGCTTACTCCTACCTCAACTCAAATTACTAATATTTTTGCAGATAAATAATGCTATTACTTATGTTAATGGCAAATCTGAACTTTTGATAAAAAGAACTCAAAAGAAGTGATATTTTCAGAGACGCATTGAGGATTTTTGTTTTCGTTCTTAGATTTGGGCACACCAAAAGTTAATAAACATACATAAATAAGGAAATAAAGCTAAAGTAAAAGAAGCTTACTACTACTATTTAGAACGTCATGAGGGTGTTCAAGGCAATATTTGGACTCTAAATGTTTGTTTACATAATATGGACGTGAACTATCCTTTTCCAATCCGCTTCCACAAGAAGAACTCGTATGATCTTTCATATAGTCTTGATAGTATAAGGTATCTTATATGATTGAACGAAATAAATTAAATAATTTTGTCAATGTCTTCAATCTTATCAAATAGCAAATAGCAACAACGATGTAGATGAGGAACGATACCTTCCATATACGTTATCGATCTTTCTAAAGTAACCAGACCTGCAATTGCAGTCAGCTCCTTAATTGATTTGGATAAAAAACGGATGAATGTTTCACTTTATTGTTAGAAGTAATTGTGATATAAGCATTTTATGTAATAAAATATGATTACCAACACAGCGGAGATTTAAAAATTGCTACCCAGATGATTAAACTTCAGCAAGAATTTATCCAATTCTGCTGAAAGATTGGCCACTCGTAAGGTACCTTCCACAAGTTTGTATGCTTCCATTACATATTTAGTTGGAGTTTACCGAAAACATTCGTAAAAGCTGTTGATAGTTTCATTACATTGGAAGTCAGCTCTCAATATTGAGTAATGCAGAAGAAAGAGGATATTTGTTGGACCACAGATCAGACAAAAATGAAGGAAAGTGGTACAGAGACATTGAAAAGCTTCCAAAGCTGCTGTCTTGTTTTGTCAAATAGTGCTAAAGTGATAAAGTGATAAAGAGTTCATATTATTGCTATTCATATTGTTTCTTACTTTATTATCAACATTATTGCTGGAAATGTTTATTATTTTTTCAATGATGTTAACAAATAAAAGGAACTAGCCCTACTTAAAAGATTTATATTTCAGTTACTTAATGCGGACCTGTTTTAATCTCAACCTACTCAATAATCCCCTGTTCCCACACACGTACCAGTCATAAGAGTCCTTGCACACTTTGCACTTTGCTCTCGTACGAATCACGTAAAACACTGTTCAATCGAAACCGTAAGGGTAGATAGATTTAGTGGTAGAGGGCGGGTGCTTGCCGAAAGGGTCGGAAGAAAGTAAGGAAAAGCGAAAGGGTCCCGGCATTGATCCGAATCAGACACAAATTGAGGAACTCGATAAATGACGCGATATTAATCAGTACCGTAACATCCAGAGCAAGCTTCCTACTTTTTTTCATTTGCTCCAAAACGCAACGCGTTCTCCATTCGCAATTTACATCGTTCTCTTTTCTAGTAAATTGCACGTGTTGGAAACGACGCCTCGATGTTCTTCTTTATCCTGCCTTATTTTTATGTAAATTGCGCGTAACTGAGTAGAACTTGATGTTTAATTAAGTGGAAAGGTTAAGGTCGAATTTCATATCGAGTTATTTCGTTGTTTTTTTTGTTGCTTTTAGGTGATTAAAACAAGATAGGATAACGAGCTACGCATAATAATTAGGTTATAGTCAAGCTCGATGTAGCAGAATGTTATAGCATATAAATAAAGCATATGTCTATCATAATAAAGGTGTGCAGGTAAACTGCAACAGAGTTATCGTATTTTCTTAGAGGTGCAACTTATAATTAAATGCCTGAATTGATAAATACTCCGCTGTTTACAAGGGTTCTGTTTTCTGTTATTCTAGATTTTTACATATTCATAACCTATAATCTCTTTTTTAACTATAGCATAGTACTTGAATCTATTCTTTCTTTTTGTATATAAATTAAAATTACATACGTCTGCATTTTTCTCATGCGATGTAAAGGTCAAGTGTAATTTGTATTCTGCTCTAAAATCGCGAAATAGCAAATATTGAAATGGAGGGGGAGGGGGAAGTACATCTAACGTATCGGTGAATTTAAATGTTCGCAAATACAATTGCAGGCGTTCACACGGTCTATTTTACTAACCATGATATGGTCAACACCCGGAAACCCTCATAATAAAGACTCGCACCGTGAAAGCCTTCGATAGCTTTTAAAAGTTGTCTAATTGAATACACAAAGGCTGATGGCAGTAATGGGACATAAATAGACTAAAGAATTCAAAGGTTTCCATCAAACAAAGCTACACGTTGCTGGATCGGTACTTGAAGTGAGTTACCATTCGCTGTTAGGACATAATTAACAATGCAATATCATTTACGGCGAAGTACGAAGACGGTTTGATAATTAACTTGGTTTGCTATGAAAGAAAACAATTTGAGTTCGACGCACTTGCCCCAACGTTTCTCCAGCTTCGCGATTCCTTCACGGAAATGAATTTCTTTGATGCTCAAAATACTGGTATACTTCCTGCATGACCTCTTCATTGGATTCAAATTTTTGTCCTGCCAGAAAAGTTTTTAGTTTTGGGAATAGATGGTTGTCCGAGGAAGTTGGATCTGGCGAATACGCAGGACGCGGAAGCAGTTGAAATCGTAGCTCGGACAAGTTTTGCTGACCGACACGGCTTGAATGCACGGGGGCATGGTCATGGTGAAACAACACCTTTTATTTGGCCATTCCCGGGCGTTCTCTGTTATTGCAGCCTCATGCTCATATACGATTTCAATTTCTATATGTAGCTGCAGTGAGTAGCTGGGTCAATCAATACAATTTAAGATGCTGCTAGAGCTACACGCTCCGCAAAAGAGTATTGAAATTAGATCTAATTGTAAAGAAATAACACTACCATAAAGGCTTGTCAAATTAGCGCATGATTCGAAAAATATATCACCTTAAATATAAATCCAGACTAAGTCAATCACTCAACATGAATTAAGCGATGTTTTACGCAGTGAGGATTAGATTCTGTAGTAAAAGTGTTTGAAACTCCCTTTCTACTGCTAAATATAACTTATTACAATATTCAAACCAAAGTTCTCCAATGATTATAAATTATGTATCATTAAATTGTTACAACTTAAACGTAACCAAGTTTCATCCCGGGAGCTCCGGATTCATTCCCCTGACCTTGACTAGTACTGAGTGACTGAGTATAGACTAAACCGGAGTCAGGATTAATTCCTTCGTAAATGTGAACTTCATCAGTGGCTAATAATGCTGCGGCGGTAATTTCCCTCTTTCTCGTCGGTAGACTTCCCCGGTAGCATCCATCGTTCGCAACTTAATTTAATACAGACGCGTAGAGCCCTCTGACCGCACACGACACACGACCCACTATAGTGCGGTGCGGTACTGCAAGATGGCGGTTGCGTTCGGGGTCTTGTTCTTCTTGAATGACAGAGGAGACAGAAGATATTGGACGGGTGGCGATCAAGATGAATCGAGCGTTCCCTTACACGTCCCTCCCGCACTTGGAACGTGCGACTGAACGAGAAGCAAGCGTTTAGGAAAGCGGAGTAACGACATTCTGGAGACGACGAATTGAATTAGCTCTTGTATGGGGAAATTGCAGGACCATTAATGAAAGGTTTCCGTATTGAAGTTATCGGATTAATAGCAAATCACTACTTATCCAGTAAAAGTGCATGTTGTTTCATGATAAATGATCAAATTATGGCTGCTAAATTAAACGTAAAAGAATAAGTATAAACTGCTATATAAAATGTACCAGTAAATTGCTTTCCTTGTTAACGTTAAGAGCATTTTATTCATTATTTCTTCTTTAGAAATTTGTCCTTTACAGTCCACCATTCGGAAAACAACATCAAAGTTGCGAGTGTTTGATAAAATTGCATTACGCTTTAATGGAATAATTACTCGTGAGTTACTCGACCATAGTTTAGCAAGTGCAGTTTGGACATTGTATTAGATTCTGTGTGTGCTAACTAATTTTGCTTCTGGCTTATGTCACGGTATTGTACAAACAGCAGTAAATTTCCTTGAAATGGATTTATGGAGTTGTTGCTAGGTAGAATACACTCTTAATACATTATAATACAATTTAACAATCAATGATAATTTATTCTTATCTCCCTTTTTTTCTCTATTACAGATCTATATTTTATTAGTGATCCCGTAATAATCCTGTGCCTTTATTGCATCTCAACTCCAATTTGCTGCTGTGTTGAAAATTGGTTGGTACAATAATTAAATAGTTATAGCGTTTTGTAATCACCATCAATCTCAAAATTGTTTACATTACGTTACGTCGTTTCTTTCGTATTAAACGTGATATGGCCCAATATGTATTTGTCGATTTCTTATACATTTTCAAATAACGAATGGCTGCTGTAGAGGAAGCTTGATTACGACTAATGGTCATTTTCACTAACGTACAGTGCCTATGGCATAACTTATTCAATAATAATAACATCTTCAAATGGCGAGGAGGTTTCTAGCCAAAGATTTCACCTTGACTGTGTCCCCTTTGTTGGTTCCTTAAGAGGTACACATCGTCACACTTACCTAACCTTCAATACTGCATGACCTAAAAATATAATCCACAAACAGATATGTATCCAAATTGTTCTGAAAAACCTTAAAGGTCATAAGAAAATACACCAATCATTTGATGAAGCAGCTTGTAGACTGGCTGGTAACTTGCCAATTATTGCGCATATATGTATATCGTTCGAAGATCTACCTTACTAATAACTATCGGTTCCTACGGTCTCACGATCCAGTAGCAATTTACGATGTGGAGGAAGCTTTAAACTTCTAACTTTGAGACGTTGACGACGGTAGCTATGAGCTTGTAAAGTGTATGCTTTCTAAATATATTTTCGATTTCCCAATACATTTGAGGGCATGATAAACGTTTTTTCTCTTTTCTTGTTTGCAATATCTTTTATAGAATTTTGATAAAACTTTTGGGAAACCGACCAAAAATTAGGGTTCACTAACCCTATCCTATGCTCAAAATCCACTTTAAAATACCATACACAAGTTTATGATTTGCTCCAACAATGTGTACTTGATACCTGACGTCTTAAATATGGAAAATTACTTCGTGGATTGTGATATATGCTTCATGACTTTCTTTAATTACATATGGAGACATTGTGGACGACTATATTAAATTGACTCCAATTACATTGAAATGACGAACGAATAAATTTGTTTCACCTTTTGACAGAATGACATGATCATCAGAACGCATATATCAATTATTGTATTGTTTTTTGAAGTTATCTTGAAAAATAGAGCAAGAAATGTTCTAGAAATTATCATCAATCTATTAGAGTGTTTGCTTCATAACAACTTCCAGTAAAACGCTCTAGCAATTTATTTTTTGGCGCAGAACCTTTTTCCAGAACAAATATATCTGTCATAGAGTATCGCGCAAGACAAATAATACAAGTTGCCTAAAAGTCAGATCGGTTCTCGCATACACTTCACACTTCATATATTCCGGATGATCGATCAATCTAAACGCATTAAATCCATATCCGGAGATTAAAACCTCTATCGCCTTTCCTTTTTTTGTCGACAATGTGTCCATCGATTCCGTAGTATTCTTGTTCTCACGCCATATATCGCGCAAATATCTGTATTGAATTTGTTACGAGGAAAAAATGAATACCGAAGGCGCTTTTGTTCGCTGTTGTTGTCGGGCGCGTCCTTGATATTTGAAATTCTTAACGACGGAAATGTTCCGCCATGGAATATGAAAAAGTGCGTTGTGCCGCCCCGAGGTCATCATAGTTGGCAATACTTGGATAAGTTTACTTTAACATATTATTTCAAGAATATAATGGGTTATTCTGATGGTCTACATTCATCGTACCCACAGCTCATAATTATAAGCAGAATTAGCAGTATAATTTCGCGGTAGAATAAGCAAAATTGAAAGGGTTTTTATGTTGCGATTGTGTTAGAAAAGTGCGAATCATAAGTTTAGATTTTTGTAAATTATAATTTATATATGGCAAAAATGTCAAGTAAGGATGTCCTCTATTTGGTTTATAAACTTTAACCCTTTCACTGCGCGAGCCGGACAAATCCGCAAAAAAAACGTGGTGTCTGACATAGAAAAAACCTCAAACAATTATTTTCCCTCTATCGATCCAAACTTGTCTTCGTCACTGGATAAGCAGCACATAAGTGTCTTTTGCGCAAACTTGTTCTGTTCACTGTGCGAACCATGTAAAAACACAACGGCCCAATTCCATCGTACCACGGAAGCATTTTGTTTAAAACGTTGCGCAGTGAAAGGGTTAATTGTCGAAATATGTAGGCATAAATTTTATAAATTAGCCTACTTAACTTATTTTTACAGGATGAAATCGTGTCCGCTGTCCTTCTCAGACTTTTTACATTATTGATATCGTTAGTAAAACAATGTTGCTATTCTAAAACAGAAAAAAAGGTATGTTGATGATGCACATTGTTGTTGCTAACCGATGCAACAGAATCAATAAGAATCAATCACTACTATGTACAGTGTACAGAAAATCGATACAAGCTCTAAGTTGGAATCTTCAAACATCTATATGAAAGAAGTCAAGCCATATGCTCAGATAATTACATTTGGAAAACTGGCAAACCTCTAAAAGTAAGGATTAAGAAACAGATAAATCAAACTATATGCAGTACGTGCAAGAAAGCCATAGCATTGCATAAAAACGAGCAACAATTCGATTGAAGAAGAGTCAAAGTACAGACTTAGAGACAGAGTTTTGAGATCAGGAATCTCTCATTGCCAGCTTTACGAAACAGCATAAAATATGGTGTGGTGGTGGTGTGTTCTGTACTTTTAGACCAACAGTAAGTCACACAACTATCAAAAATGTCAAAGATTGCAACATTTAGTGAGAGGGATCTCTGTTGCCAATACCGCCGAACCATGTTTTCAGGTAAGAAAAAAAAAGGATAAAGCCAGGAACACATTGTTCTGATGCTACACCACGTCACGCCATCCGACGCAACGTCAGAAGCATCTGACACCGTGGATTTTAATGCATATTTATATATTGTGTGTACACTGTTCTGATGCAATCCCATCCCACGCGACTCTACGCCATCCGACATGGTACGAATCCCCTCTTGCCTGATTTTCATCATATGATATCACGTCGCTTGGCACCGCGTTGTAAGGTGTAGTAACAGTGTGCACGCGAAGGTGGCATCATATGTATAGAATGGCGGCAAAAATCGATGAAGTTTTATTAATTGAGTTGGTTCGGAAGCACGAGTGTCTTTATAATATGAAAAGCAAGCACTATAGAGACCAGAATATGAGAGGAGAAGCTTGGGAGGAAATTGCTTCTCCATGAAAGTGACGTTCTAAATTTATTGGATGTACCCAACATTTTCTTCTTTGTTTCCGTTCTAATAACAGTAAAACTGATGCTGCACATTCTAGTTCTTCTTCCCATTCATCTGAGAAACTACTACTCGCCATAGTGTCTGAACTCAAACTGGTCTCATTTTCTATCATTATGTAACGTAGCGTCAGGTCGTATCGGATGACGTGGGAACAGTGTGCACAAAGTACATCTCTGACGCATTATGTCAGATGGCGTGGCGTTGTGTAGCATCAGAACAATGTGTTCCCGGCTTAATCGCTAGTAGTATCTCAGGAATAAGGCAGTAATTCTAATCGTAATTCATAAGTTTTAACCATTGCAATCGCCGACTTGCGGGGCAGATGCTATATCCCGATGAAAAAGCACTTTTTTCTTTGCCAAATAAGGCCGTTTCTGTTTGATTTTGTAGCTAAATTGTTGCAGCAATTGGTATAATACTCGCTCAGGTATCATCGATGGTTATGAAATTGTGCAAAAAGTGCTTCAGATTGCGGCGAAAACGTGCCAAACCGTCCCGAGAAACGCTCAAATGATTTAGTTTTTATTTATTTCCATTCTTCAGTCATAATTCTGTACCACTATGTCTGTTATCTTGCGCAGTTTTGCTCGACGGACATCCAACACGATACGGCGCAATAGTGTTGTAGCCAGCTCTGCTTTAATTTGGGTTGATGTTCAACCTTTCAAATAAAAGTACTTTTTGACTGCTGTCAACTCAAATTTGGTTCAATTTTACAAAATCACACGAGACGTGCACTTTTGCGTACTGTCAAACACATACTAATCCATAGATCGGTCTGTACTAGCATATTTAACCTATTAAAGAATTATTGTAAAGAATGGTAAAGAAAACTCCCTTGAATTCGCGCCATCTCTGTGTTAGACCACGTAGTTATCCAAGGATCCTCGTATTTACTCATATTTACCTACATACATTATAGTCGACATACTGTACGAACGTCAAAATGTGTACATTTATCTATTCATTTAAGGAAGCTGTTCAAGTCTACAAAAATTATGACACGTGGATATCATCTTCACAGTACAAAAGTTTCGACAATTTCATCTTAAATGCGTGCAAATCTGTATAAATAAAGACGAGGCGAATACTTAAAACATCAACAAACATTTTTTTAGCTAGTTAATATTGTAAAAAATCTAACAAATGAATTAAATTGTTAACATTAAATACTAAGAACGAATAGAATGGACAAAATTACAACCAAGAAGTATGTAAGATTAGAAATATGCGAAATTTTATGAAAATTATTAACTAAATTGTCTGGTACTTATTTAAGTTTATGGTTTTATACAAAAATTTATATGAATTCGAACATTCAGAAAATTGTATCTTTAATTAATGTTTTTCTGTCTGTGGTAGATAAAAAAGATAAGTATTCTACAAAAGCAAACCTTTAATGACGAGGTAAAACATTATTTGCATTCGCATTCGCTGCAAAATTACCGTATCGCTTTAATGAATTCCATTTATTTTTACGATTTCCCGTCGTCCTCACATTCATCGAGACGTTTTTTGAAATACACATATAAATTTTTAGTTCAAGGTTTGTCAATCGTGACTCGTCCAGACGCAGCCATCACCACGGTCATCGTTACAGTCTCAAGTGCATATGCGTCAGCAAAAAAAACATTTTTAAACGTTAACACCGTTCGACTGTTGTAGTGATATTATTCCGATTAAACCGCAAAGCCTTCATCAATTAGAGCACAAATTGCAGTTTATAAATAGAGTAATGGCCCGGAAAATGACTTTACAAGCGCGAATAACGTTATTCACGTTACAAGTGAATTGGAAAAATAAGACTATTAAGATCGTATTAATCGCTCAGGTTTTTGTTTTACTGCAGTTTCGTTCAAATTTAGAGATGGCAAATTACACTGGTGTTGTAAATACATAAGTCAGTTGATACATTATCTGATAAGATGCTAGTTAGTATTTTTATTGGCTCCGCTTTAGAGTAGCGCGTTAAACTTTGCGATACTTTTTTATTTGACCAACCTCACGGTATTCATCGCTGTTTTTCCTAGAAAATTAAAATTTTATACATTATTTTTTTATTATCTATTAAATTTAATTTAATACAAAATTTAGGTCATATTTCGTAAATCACACTCATCCAAAAATATACTCGTACATACGTAGGTATTTACTAGCATTTTCCAAGGAATTTAGCAGTTAAACCATTTAATCGTACGGATAAGTAAGTGAATAAAGTCTATACAATCAAAACTCTTGTTTACTCCTTATGGCTTTGTAGTACTTAAAGTCTTAACGATTATCCGTTTATCAATCGGTTTTCATCTAAGCCATATTTTTAGGCTTACATGTAACACAAGATAATCTTTCTTATCACTTCGTGTTTAGTAATCCAGCACTACTAGCTACTTACACACGCTATTTAGCTTAATTCTAAAGGTACCAGAATTTATAATTACGTTTATGCTACGTAGGTACATAAATATATTCATTATCAATATTCTCATTCAATTTATACAGTTAGATACTTTGATGTCAAAACCAGCAATGCTTTGTGTAACACAAAGGTGTTTATACTTACAAAATTGTTGTAGAAATTACGCGTACAGATGCATTTCGCTACATTTGCGTTTGAAATAATTCCCACGTGAAAATCTAAATTTGCTTTCATGGTTCACGAACAATATCAAATTATTACAGCCGCCTTCAAACGATTAAAATCACTCAAGTTAGAAATTGTCAAATAAATGAATGCACAAGTTCCGAGTAAGTTTTGTTATTATCCATTGTTTTATTTTATTAATTGTTGTAGTAGATGGGCTCATCCTTTGGAAAATTTATTTGGTGTTATACGTCAGTGTGGTGGTCTTAATACAAATCCAAGTTGTCATCAGTTCATTGCCAATTTTAAAACTTGTATTCTAAATAATTTAGTATCTTCTCTACCGGGTTCAATTGTGAGGAGGATAGTGGGCATATCTTAAGTAATCTGCAATCTTTTATGACTTCTATTGAACCTAAAAGCTACGACTTGTGCATTGGATAAGAACGAACTGGAACCTTCTTCTCTAAATGTTCCGATTAATGATGAAATTGATTTTAATTATCAAGCTGTCGCCTATGTCTGTGGATTCATCCTACCAAAAAACTTAATTTATCCGATTGTGAAGTTTGTAAATCTTCTTTATTGTCTGCTAACGTAGAACCTCATCAGACATTTACAATGTTTAAGGAATTTGGTGAATCAAATAATCTTCTTTATCTCACTTTTAGTTTGGTATTATATGTTAATAACATTTACGATAGGATGGTTGTCTTGCTAAAGTCATTTGGCCATGTAAATTCTATTCAGAAGAAAATGTTGGTAACTTTGCGGAAGGTTAGTTTTTTTATGGTATACTTGTGTTCATTCCGATCATCAAACTTTGTTTCAGTGTTAGCTGTTAAATATATCTATGAGTTTAATTATTAGGAAATTTCATGATGATATTTGTCGGTCTTCTAATGACAGATCTGTTCGAAATGCAAGAAAAATTAGACAGCTGATGCATTTGTAGAGGGTAAGAAGTTTAGGGTTTTCTAGTCTTTTGTGCATATGAAGAATTGTCCTTATTTTATCTAGTTGTTTATTAGAATTTCAATTTATTTATTGTTATGAGTGCATAATTAATCTTGTTAGTTTTTCAAGATTATATTGTTTTATTTATTAATGTATTTAGTATTATATGCAAGAGAATTTTATTTTTTATATATGTACATGTTATTTATTGAATGTTAAATATTTATTTTTCTTGGAGTTTAACTTTATGATTTACCAGAATTTTATTTATTTGTACATGTAAATACGTGTCTGTAATTTCTATATTTATAGATATATTGCACTGATGAGATCAAACAAGATCAAAACACGTATTTAGAGTATATTTAGAACCAGAAAAAACATTGTACTAATTTAAAAGTGCCGCCATCGCCGTTGTTTAGAAATTTAGTTTATCATATGACTATGAGGCGGCGTTCGCGTACGGGTCTAATTTTTAGCGTGGAATGCATCACTCTTATATGATATGCTCCTTGCTCACTATACATACATATATGAGGTTGTAACGAGATAAGAATAGTGGTTGAAACTCAAACATTTTTAAGGCATAATTTCACTGCCGTTTTCTCAAAATATATTAATTTTTTATGAGTAAATATTTTAACTACAACTGCTTCATAAATATCTACAGCCAAAACATCTGCAGTAGATCATAATACGCAGATATGTATATGCTCGACGCCAATTTTAATTGTATTGAAACTGGAATAGCGTATTAAATTAATCTAAAAATGAATTATATACACTATCTAACAAAGATATACATAGCCCAGTTGTCTTCATATAACATCAAGAAGAAATGTGGAATAGAGTCAAGTAAAAATGAAGCAAAGTACATATTGATTTCCTTGCAATAAACCTTAATAAAATAAATTTTCATGTTGCTACAACAATTCGTTCTGTCAATGCAACATAAATATGCATATCCTTATATGTACATATAAAGTTTGTAAGGTTTTAATATTATAAGAAGACGTCGTCGTAAAACCATTACCGCATCAGAATGGCAAAGACCAAAAAGGTGGGAATTGCTTTAGGAAAAAAATCGTAGAATTAGACGAGAAAGGTTTTGGGCACAAAAAAAATAGTCAAAACCTTTGTGTGAACCAAAATACTGTGGCAAGTATTGTGCAAAAATTAAAAAAAAACATACAGTTCAAAAAATAAGTGGAAGAGGACGAAAGAAGAACACTACGGCAAAGTGCAAAAAATCGTCTATCAGCTGACATAAATACCTTATTTGGGCTGACGTATGAAAGACACTGGATTTAAGGGAAGTATTAGACTTCAGTGGGCGCGAGAAAAGGCAACATGGACCGTAGGAACAGTAAAAGCAGATAATTTTGGTCTGATGAAACCAAAATTATATTATTCGGTTCTGGTGAAGTTACAAGAACTTGGAAAAAGCTAGGGGAACGATATAACATGGAATGTTTGCGCTCTACAGCAAAATATGGATTCGCCCTTAATTAAAATGAACAATTTAGCCCTTTATTATTCTAATTAATTTAAGTTCTTAGATTTTTTTATTTATCAAAATGTAGAGAAACTGTTGATGTAGGCCTGTATGTCATGGAATGGAGGTAGAAAATTAAGTATCATTGACGGGATAAAGAATAAAGAACCGTATCAAAATATGTATATTATAAGCCAATCTCGTTCTTAGTGATGATATGATGGAACTCACAGATTCGTATCTATACATTTCAGCACGACGGAGGTCTAGAGCGCCGAGCTAAACTGATCACAGTGATCACCAACTGGTTTCAAGATAATCATATACGAGCTCTGGATTGGCTGGGTCAGTTACCGGACTTTAATCCGATTGAGCACTTGTGGGCTCATTTGAAAAAGAAAGTTGTTAAGCAAAGCCCGAGTAGTAATTCAAATTTGAAAAAAATTGTTAATAACGAGGCATACAATTCTACTTGAAGATACCAAAAAGTCGGTGGGGTCAATGCCACAAAGATGTCAGACTGTCAGCTTCTTGTTACGCTATGTTATAAAGTAATCAATATAAATTTTTTGTTTTTACTTGACTTTATTCAAATTATCTTTTTTGTTTAATTATGAGCAGAAAGTTGGCGTGTGAATAATTTTGTTATAGTGTACATTGTATTATTTCTATTAACTATCTACTGCTGTCGTAAGAAATATTCAAATTAATCACATTTTCTGGTTAGAAATGCATAAGTATGTCATTAAAAAGTTTGCAGGAAGGACTTCATAGATATACCACGTAATATTATTTAATGTTTGTGTATGTTAAAACTACTACATTTACTATTACATTTCAATTCTGCACTGTACATTTCACTTTTGCTAGTATTCACAATCAGCATTAAATAACCTCCTAAAACATGCACTCGTAATCAAGAAAGTGACCTAAATTCTATTGTGAAATTTGCGCAGAACCATAAATTCCTTCGAAGTTAATTCAATTTTAACTAAATTTGATCTAGGGAATTCGTTGTTTGCCAGTTTTCAAATCTGTATGTTCGCAATTAAGCAAATATGAAAAGATGACAGGTGAGATTAGATTTTTTATTTTTTTTAACGTTGAAGTGCAGGATGTTCGGTATTCGCCATGTTATGCGGCCCGAAAATCTAATTTCAATTACATGGAGCTACTATGCAGAAACGAGTATGTAGATGTGATATGCATACAGTAAATACGTATGTACATACGTATGTATGTACTTTGCTTAATTAGTTTGCATATTTGTTGATTAGTGCACCTGCTTCGGTAGTGTATTTCCGTTGGTAGGTTTTTGTACGAGTTTTAACGATAACATATTCTGCTCCTAAGGCAACTGTTGTGAATTATGAAGGTCATGACAGACAAGAAAAAGAACGAGTTTAAAATTAAATTGAAATTATCATATTATAAAACTAATGTATACGATGCTAGTTATCGTTGAGTACGTATGTAATAGAATAATAATATAAACAAAACTATTATAATTCAAGACCAACTAGTTATCTGAAAAATTTGCGGAATTCTATAAAGTAACCATATCAAATAACAATATGCTGTGATTTGCGGTCGTTGATTTTGAATACCTACCTTATCATACAAAGAAAGAAATATTCGATACAAACTACACCTGCATTCATTTCTTTTTGTGTTATGAATTTCTTTGAAAATATTTATTTATAAATTAAACATAGACTGTTTCACGGTAAGTATTTGTCATTGCGGTTAGGTATATTGAAAAAAGTAATGGTCTTTTTCTGTTAAATTTATTTTTAAATAATAACACTATTTTTAGTGGCAAAATATAATTTGTGCCGAAAGTTGTGGTACTGCATATGGCCGGACACCATAAAACCTTTTCGATAATAAATCTATTGAGGTTTATCTTCGAATTTTAACGGCGATAATTCGGTGAAATAGTATCTAACGTATGACAAGGTAAATGTTTTAAAAAAATGTGCCACATCGCGATGTGCAAATAATGAAGAAATGGGATCTTACTGTACACGATTAGTTACATGTCCTATTCCACCAAGGATCGTGAAAAAGATTGTGGAGATAGTAACAACGAGTGACAAAGCACATTTCCACATGTATAGCACCGCTATCTAGCAAAATATTAGCTCATTAGAAAAAATTGCACTAGCTCAATCGATAGTCGCATATAGTTCACATGCTATATACTTTTTAGGTAAGGCACAATGAAAGCTGGTCAATATACGAGAGAAATGTTCCGGTTACGTGCTTAGGTATAAAAGAAATGAGTTAGTAAACGAATAGAATTTTATTTTTCGACGTCAAAACTATAGACACTAACACACTTATTAAAACATTTCTTGCAATGCTTCACGCCGTCGTACAAGAATTCTTTTGGCAATTCAGCAAAATGACACCAAGTCTTTCTTTGAGTTTAAGAAAGAGATATAGTCACAGGGGGAGGGGGGGGGGGGGGGGGGAGTGGAGGGTGAATGTAAAAGTCAAAGCCGAATTCGTTGATTACTACTGCAACAATTTGTGTCTTATGCACGTGCAAAATCCCCTTCCGCATCTTACAAAAATACGGCCACAAACTTTCCCGTAGAAAATTGTGTTTTTACTTTATGGAAAGGTGAACAGCCCTTCGTTGCACGGACTCTTGTTTTGCGGGAGCGCCCCAATCATTTATCAAAGTTTAATTCCCAGTTATAATTCTATTTAAGAATTTATAAAATTGAGATAATAAAAAAAATAATTTAGGACGGGGTATTTCCTCCATACACTCTGATAATTGCATGCATATTTTTCGGTTTACTACTTTTGTTTGATAAAAATTTCATGACCTTTCTGTATTCAAATTTTAACTTGCTCATTTTAGCGTATTAAAACAAATGAAAAAGTAACAAATGCTTAGCGATTCAAAACAACTTCGAGATGATAAATAACTTCCACTTATAAAACGTTTTTAAGAACCGTCGCAAAAAAAGATAAAAAAACTTTTCTTACAGAACTTTTTGAAACCAAAATGCAAATAATTTAACACAATCGAAGTCTGGTTTCAATAGTTATCGTATAATAATAATAATACCACCACAAGTACCACGAAGCAGATTTTCACGAAAGTTGCGCATTGCATTGAACTCTTTCGGAAATTATGACGTAAAAAAGTTTGCACAAGTTAAAGTGTTAAGTGCGATTTTTTCTACACGGCACTATCCGACAGACTTCAACGCAATAATTCCTTTGTTCAAATGACCAAGGTTTCAGAAATAATCTACGAATGAGAATCGAAAAAAATTGGTGGCTACTTGAGCAACATTACGATCTAATTGAAGAAATTGTATAACACTAGCATTTTAAAAGTAATTTACTTGGTACACTTTAAAGTTTTATATTATTACACTGTGTCAATGTCAATTTTATTTAGAGGTGCGCCCGTTTAAGGTGATACAGTAAAACCATGCCTCAACTATGTAATACATCACAATGTGGGTCAAGTAAAGTAATTATAAATCAACTAAAAAGATTTGTTTTTATGCAACACATATCTTTCTTTTTTAATAAAACGTGTATTTTATACTACAAGGTAGGTTTAATATGTATGTATGTGTTGTGTACAATTAGAGATCCTTAAATCAGAACATTTCTACTACAGCTCTACTACATAGTAATCTGCTAAGTTGTTAACGTAGATTTCAATACGTCAGTTACCGACGCTGTACAACTATACATCAATCAATCAAAATGAAGAACAATTTTACAATTAAATATATACATATGTGAGAACAGTAACATACACACTCGCCTATACTTTTGCTATAAGGCCACTAAATTGGTACAAATAATGAATCACATTATGTAGTAGAAAAAATATGATAAGGTTTGTTTGAATGTATTTAAACAAATACTAAATCCACAAATGCTTTTGCAAATTACAGGTAAAACTATAGACGTTGTATTAATAAGGTTGCCGCAGCTTTTATAATTAAAGAACTAACAAAGCTAAAATCCATTCCAGACCTAGATTGGTTTTGCACTAATTGCAAAGCAATCATTGTTATATGTATAGTATCAAGGATAAAGACAAATTTACCATATTCTTCTGCAAATAGTCCGCCAAAGGAGAATTAGAAGTCTCAAAATGAACAACTACGACACCGTTCCGTCTAACAATTACCTCTCTAAGGCAGGTTTCGTCCTCATTGCTTAAAAGGAATAATTTACATGGAAATGTAATGAACTCGGATGGATTCAGCCGTATCGAAATAAGCCAGACAAGTGAGCCGAGTCGGTATTTCGAAAAAGGCCAACGTATACGCAGAGCTGAGTTAAACGCATACATGAAAATATTTCAGCTGGCTGGCGGTGATTTTTAATTTACGCTTAGCGGCTTTCATTATCCGATTAATTAAAGTGCCAGTTATGTAATTCTATTGTATTTTCATTTGTTTCGCGTGTGATGTTGTGATACATTCGTCTGGCGCGATTGATGAACAACCGATGGTCGTGTATATAACAGCTGTAATGTATTAACATGTACTTAAAATGTATACAATCCGCACACAATAATAATGGTTCATACGTGAGTTTCGATGAAACATTTATAATTTGTTGAAAATATTAAAATGAAGGGTATTGTAGTGTAACATTATTAGAATTTAAAATATAATAGGTATATTTATGTATGTACAGTGAAACCTGCCTAAGACGGACCCTTGATAAAACGGAAAACTGTTTAAGGCGGAAAATTTTCATAGTCAGGAATCGTCCTTGTTGTCCTTGTTCTGCAATATGATCTAGATACTTGCCTATTTTGTCTTAGAACTTTAGCAAATTCGTTAAAATTTTGGAATTTCACGCGTTGGTATGCTTTAGATTGGACGGTTGAATGAAACATTAGAATTTCATATTTTAATACATATGTATAATAACCTGAGTAAAACGGAAACCTGTGTATAAAGGAAAATATTTTGGTCCCAGTCGATTCCGTTTTAAACGGGTTTCACTGTATAAAGAAAACAATTTAAGTACTAAGATAATCATTGATGCAGTAAAGTTCCTGTGCACATAGGAAATTAAACACTGTATTCTTAAATTTAGAGAAGTTTGTGATGTCTTTGATATACAGAGGTAGGTTATTAAAAAGTTTCAGGGCCTTGTAAGATAAGTCGCTCTCGGTCAAGGTTAAACGATGCTTCGGATAGCAGTAGTCATCACGAAATCTAGTTGGACACTTCTGAACAAATGTATTCGAATTGAATAAGGATTTGTTTTAAATACAAAGGTTAGCACTTCAAAAATGTATATTGCGTATACTGTCAGTAGTTTATTACTCCTAAAATGACCTCTACATGATTCTCCATAATCCATTCTGAACATGGAGCGCACGAGTTTCTTCTGAATAACAAATATACGTTCAAGTTCACTGCAGCCACCCCAAATAATGATACCATAGCGAAGGTATATATAATATATATTTACATTTCAATTTGTTCCAAATATGCGGGAAATTATGAGGAGTTCGGTGCTTAGGAAAGATGGACTGCAGTTATAAATTAGGAAAAGTTGTTAATTTAACAAAAAAGAAATCGAGAAAAGATAGTATGCGCACGAAATTAGACCTTATATAAAGTTGTATTATAGCTTTGCTGTTTTAATAAACTTAAACTTAACTTATGAACGTATTAAAAAAGTAATTTAACTGGCAACGTAGTTTGATCATAATAGATATTAACGAATTGCAGCAGTAGTCCGACAAGCTATACAGCTTGGAAGCTACTGCAGTTGCACTAGCCACACATAAAAATATTTTTTTTCAAAAAAAAACCCATTACGGATCTACAAGGCATTTGCTTCATTTTGTGTATACCTTCTAATAGGTAAAAAATAAGTACTCATCTGGACCAGTCGTTTGTTTTCTTATTTTCGTATTTTGTGATCAATTATTTATTAGTAGTTCAATAAGCTTAATTAATACATAATTAACTTCAAAATCAGGAAATTTTCTGATATACTTAATAAAAAAAGATAAGAGATTTTTGGGTGCTGTCAGTTTCATTTATTGACTGATTATCTTCTACGACTTGATCTGTGCTTTTTATTGTGTAGATTATAATACTTTGGTTTGTAGTCTCGTAAGGAAGAGAACTGTATGCGTTATCCGTTTAATGTCAATTCGTAAGAATATAAAGAAGATTGCCTTTAAGATGCCAGGCCAATATTTTGCTTATTCCCTTTTCTGGTGACCTATCTCCATATAAAAGCTTTCAATGAGCCAATTTACCAAATCGTCGGAAGTGTTAAACTTACCCATGATTTTTGGTTGAATTATTTAAAGAAAATTTAACTCTCAGAAAATGACCATCAAAATAGGAGCATAACAGAAAATGGGATTATGTTAAGATTGTGTTTTAAGATTTTGGTTTATTATCAATACATATTTATAAACCACAAAAAATATATTATAAAACCAAACATATTTTTTGGCTTTAATCAAAACATCAATTGTATCAATCATACTTGGCAAATAATAAGTTGGAGACGATCGATAATCCCAATAAATTAAATTACATGAAGTAATATATGTAGTTAAAAATTAAATAGCGTTATATATTTATACCGTGTCAACGCTTGTGAGCGGTCGATACCTAATCTGTGTACGCTATATTCTACTGTACGATTGTTTTGGCAACAATAGCTTGCTGCATCTTGGTTCAGCGGTACATTAGACTTGCTAGCGATCTATTTCACTACTCACTAATTCCGCAGAATTTCCACCGTAAAAGTATTTTACCATTAACAGTTTCTATACCTTGTTTTTTATTAAGAAGACCTAATTTAAAATAGCCCGCGAAAATATAGGCTTACGATTGGTTTATTGCCGGTCAGGTTTACACTGCCTAAATATGCTAGATTTTAGCGACGCCATATTATAGGCACAGCTGATTTCGTGAAATATTTTTCTATTATCTTTTTGTGTTTCTACTACGATTAAACAAGAAAATCAGTTTTGTTAAAACTATTTGATGGTAAAAATGGATCTATAGCCTAGTAGAAGTGGATTATCAATATCAATAAAGAAAACACAGACAACACTGCGAATTGCAAACACTTTAGGTAACATACATAAATTGTTATAAATATGTCAATTTATATTTAACAATATTAATAGGTGTTTCGAAGTCAAATGTTTTCCATATTCTTGGTGAATATAAAGCTAAAGGACTAATTTCACCATCATTAAAACGAAGTGGAAAAAAGGCGATGCTACCTACACCTGACGACACTATTAAATACATGAAATGGAGAATTTCCTATGTTAAACAAAATCTTAAAGAAAATAAGGGAAGATCAAAATATACATCCAATGAGTCATTCAACGTTGTATAAATTAATGAAACTGCTGAATTTTAAGTAAGTTTGGGTACTAATTGTTTAAGAGTTTGATATAATACAGAGTACATATGCATTTACAGATATTTAAAACGTAATCACAAAAGTTTACTGCTCGAACATGATGACATTGTTTTGTGGAGACGAAGATATTTTATCTTTGATATCAAAATATAGACATGAACAAGGCCCAATCTATTATTTCGACGAAACATTGCCGAATGTAGGCACAAGTGTGGGTAGATGTTAATGTTACAACACGCAGACAGGTATTTACAGATGGTGCACTCGTCTCAAATATCCTACTGGTAAAGGAAGACGTTTGATTATTTTACATATTGGTTCTAAAAACAGTTTTGTTGACGATGGGTTACTACTATTTGAAGGAAGAAAAACAGTCAATTATCACGATGAAATGGATGCAAATGTTTTTGAGGAGTGGTTCAATAATATTTTAAAGAAATTGCCTGACAATAGTGTTATTGTAATGAATAGTGCATCTTACCGTACCAGAAAAAGGAAAAAAACCAACAACTTTAACACAAAAAGCAGAAATGCAAGAATAGTTGCTTCAAAAACAAATACCGTTTGATCCTTACATGGTGCGATTAGAATTAGGAATATTACACTGTATAAGCTGTAGCTGCAAAAAATAAAAGTTTCAAATTAGCCGAAGTGTTAACCGCAATTACAAATGTAACCTTGGAAACATAAGACAAAATGTGTAGAACATGTAATGAAAGAAGAAGGCAAAATGTGCAAGTTAGATGGATTCCTAATAGAGGATGTAGTGGAGTCGTTTATTATTTCACTTGGAAATGGTGACACCAGTGACAGTGATGTTAGTATTGAGACTGATAGTGCTTCTGCCGAAGAAGTGCAGAATTATGTATTTAAAATATAATATCATTATTGTTGATTTAAGTCACACCAGGTTTTGTCGATACATAGCTTCTTTCTATCGTAATTTATAATAGTATGTAACATTAATTTAAAATTTCTAAAATACAAATTTTATGTTAAGATATTTGATGTAGTACCAATATAATGCAAATAATAAAATACATACTCACATTTATTTGCACTTATTTTTTTATAAATGTGTTGTGTGCAATTTATTTGGATATCCAAGTGTAAATAACTCATTTGACTCTAATACATCATTTAAATTTACCGCAAAAAAAACTGTCAGTTTAATTTGCCTAATGTGAAGCGGATTTTATCATTTGGTCTTCTTAATAAAAAACAAGGTATAGGACGTATGAATTCAACGGAAATACGCATGCTAGTATGCGACAATAATTGTGTGTCTATCTCACTCGCAGTCTGTATACATAGATAGACTTGAACTTCTAGACCTCGATTGTCCGATCGATAGGAAATCTAATGTATCGCTGAGTTAAGATCCACCAAGTTATTCTTGCCAATAGAATTGTACAGTAGAATATAGCGTACACAGGTTAGGTAGAGACCGCTCGCAGATGTTCACACTGTAAGGGGAGTAATATATTATTCAGTCATCACAGCTAAGCATCATCAACAGCAACATGTAAGTACATAACGTCTTCACTTCTCTAAAATACATTTCTAAATTTAAATTTTATAAATTGAAGCCAAACGGTTTTAGATTATTGTTTACATTTCATCTACATCAAATGTAGTAATGCATTTAGGTATATAATGAATGCGACAAATTAATTTTGATTTATCCTCTATATAAACTGTTTACAAAATGCACATCTAATGGTTGTGTGGTAGACAAGTTAGATCCTAATTTAGACAACTGATGATACAACGATAATTTGACAAATCACAGGATTCGAATACATATGTAGTTTATATATTTTACTGCACTTGAATTAGAAACAATAAGATTCATTCTATTAATACCAGTTTTAACGGGACAAGTTTAGTCTTCTACAAGCGATTCAGTCAGCGTTTGTGACCATAGCTTAAAATGGATCATAACCGTTACCTGCGCAAAAGGTTAACTTTGTAAATAATTTATTTGGATTTTCTACATATGATTGAATCTAACTTAGCTGCATTCTCCATCCGTACTTCTAATGTTCTATACAGTTGCATTTTGTTAAAAAAGCAAATACATTACAACCTTGCAAATAAGTACTCTTTACTCACCCGTTCGTTATAAAGCAGCCACTGTTGAATCTCTCTGTATAGTTTTTAATTTACATTGTATATATTTTAATCTCTAGATCATTTATTTAAATTCTGTTCTAAATTTTCTACTTTTATTTGATTCTATTGTCTACATTCAACATTCATTTACAATTTGTAATTTCAATACTTTTAACAGTTCCCTTAATTCAGATATATTTGAGGATAATGGGAAATACCGGGGTAAATTCTTTTCTATTATTATGTAGAACTTGCAACCCTCTTTAAAACTTAAAATGCTTTATTACTTGTCTTGAAATTTCTGGGTTTTCCTACTATCCACAATTTACCTAAATCTATTATTCAATTATCTATAAATTCCAAACCAACATCTTTGTAAAATCAGTACCGTTTGGAATATTGTAATACATACAGCTTCAACGCAGCGACTCATACGTTAATTCATATACTTTATATATTTTCCTTTTGTTTATTATTATTGGACTTTTTAGTTGTGCGTGTTAGTTAGTAAGTGAATAAATCTTTACGTGAGCTTTGGTGTTTTCATTGCAACGAGAAAGCAGTCGTTCATACCTTTGTACGGCGACATACACAACAGCCACTTACATATATTAGTGGTCAAATTCAAAGAACTTTTAATTTAATTATTTTTGTTTATTTTCTTGTTTTGTATGGTATATATGTTACACTACTATGACACGGTCAAAACCGCAGTTCTCCGGAAGCTCTCATAATCGAGCCTCTTACCGTTGAAGCCTTTGATATGATTTATTTATACGGTAATATTTATTTAAATTTGATTGTGATGTTTCTTTTAATACCTTAAGTATACCAAATGCTACCAAATTATTACGAACAATCGTAATCCCTTTGGTATAGGCTGTATAGCAGCAATATAATTAGCTTTAACTCCAGAAAAGCAATTTTTCTTAAGTAGACATTTTATTTGTATATACATATATCCGTCTCCTGAATATTTTTGTTCTCAAAAGAAAAGCTTTGGCACAAATTTCAATTCACCGCAGTTAATCTAACCGAAAAGCATGATGTAAAAGCATCTCCATGTATAAGATTTCTTTGTTTGAACGTCTACTTTGCACTTAATGTACTCAAACCCAGAGACAGTGAGGTATAGAGCTTGGATATACATATTATAAAGTGGTGTAATCTACTGGGCTTTATTGCAAATTTGTTTCGTCATTCCAGGGCGGCTGGATTAAAAATTTACAAGGAAGATGCGTTATAATCCCTTCCCTAACTTGTCGATTTAGTTTCCGTATTTCTACAGAAAAAAGAGAAGGTTTACAAAAACAGTATTTATCGCAATATATTTATTTTAAGTGGCTAAATCTCACAATTACAGTAAGTTGATTTAATAAAGAAAAATAATTCAGAAAAATTATTTTCAGTCAAAGAAGTTTTATTTTCTATAATTGTTAATAGGACGTCAAAGCCATACCGCTAGTTTAATAACTTCCGGCGCAATGGCATTATCAATTCACAATAATCTATTTTCGGCCAAAATTAACTTCCGCAATTTGCTCAGTACAGACATATAGATTTGCTCGACATTATTTGATGTACTGCATTGAGCTGTAATACAATCGATAATTCGGTAACGTTCGAAATGCGGTGTGGTGGTATATGCATCAGACGATTTTGTACAAAATACAGGTGTACGTTAAGTATGCTACAAGGCATGTGCTAAAAAGTTTTATTTTACGTGAAATAAAGACAATCGGTATTGAATGCTCCTTGATCCTTTATAATTAAGTAGAACATTGTCACATGAAATCTTCAAACGGCCATTGGCAGCGTTTATCATCTGCAGTGGTATATACACTT
>SMLS01073298.1:0-25796 GCA_004785975.1 Popillia japonica | reverse complement strand
AAAAAAATTGTCAAATGCTTTTCACATATATCAATACACTTTCCTTATTTGTCAAATAACTTTCACTAATAATTGTACTATAAAGAAATGTATATTACTTTATTTAACTTGAAATACACAAAATTTCTTAGACGTTTAGATACATATAACTAACTGATATAACTAGATATAGTAACACAGATTTACGAAAGAATTTCCTTTCTTTCTAAACAATCTCCCAAGTAAGACTCCATATGTTAAACGTAACTAAAACAGTGTTGAGCATTTATAGATTCAGAAGATGTATGTACAGACTGATACAACTCGTCTTCATTGCTTGGTTGCGATCTTTTGATGCCGTTTTTCCATTGACTAAATAACTGTTCAATAGGATTCAAAAATAGATTATATGGTGGTAGGTAAATGGGATGGTGACCATGATTTTCAATAAGAGTCAATATTTCAATGGTTTTATGAAATCGCACATTGTCCATGACAAAGTATGCCCCTACAATATTGTCTCTGTGCAAATAATCAATAAGCGTAACCAAAAATTCTGCAAAATGTTCTGCGTTGTAGGCTCTATTTTGTACTTGAAAGATACAGAGTGAATTTAAATTCATTGCAGCTGCAATAGAATAATTACGTCCACGAATCTGAGCTTTGTGTAAGTAAGTTGGTGTGTTTTTCGTTGATCTGCCACTAGACACTCTTGAATAGATTTGGATACCAAACTCATCAATAAAAAATATCTTGTCTCTCTCATTCATTATCCTATTATATTCTATAGCATACTCAAAGCGATTTTGTAATATTTCAGGAGTATTTCTTCTCTCTGGTACGCACGTTACCATTTTCACTGAATAGTGGAACTCCTTTAACGCCCTTATTAATAGTCGATAATGAAATTTGCATCCTGGGCCATTCAAGTAGACATTTGTCTCTTAAGGAACGTAATGTTTGTGTACAATCTATAGCAATCCAATCGCAAATATTTCCTTTTGTGCAACAGGTAATAATTGTTTTCTATGTTCTCCTGTTCGCTTGGTTGTTTCTCCAGTTTGCATATAAACTGAATAAATTTTTCTTACAGTATTGGGTTTTACATTAAACTGATTCCCAACATCAGTAAAAGACAGTCCACGGTTTATAAAATTAATTATTAACCCACGCACATCGTTACTGATTTTTATATTTCTTCTTCGATCAGCCATATTTGTCACATTAAAGTGAAAGATAATTGACAAGTTATGAAACCTATTTGTCAAAACAGGAATCTTCGTGACAAATAGTGAAAAGCATTTGAAATAATTTGTCATATATTGACATATGAAGGGTACAGGCGTAAAAGGTGTTAAGTCCATTTTAAGCTAAAATGAAACTGTAGGCACCATCTGATAGCTGTTATGTTAAAGAATATATATATTACTGTACTGTAGTCTAAGAAGCGTGAAGTCCCTAAAAATCGAGGTTTTACAGAAGGGTATACAGATGCAGAAGACGCTAAGTCCACCTGAAACAGAAATAAAAGGTGCTAACTCCACGTTTTGTTTCTCTTATTGGTGTGTGACAAGTTGATATAGGTGTGAGTTTTGATTTGGTTTTGAAATTGAGGTTATAATTACCGTGGTTTGATTTTTATAGAAGAATGAGCGACGAGGAACCTGACCCAAGTAATAATATTGTGATGGACCTAAAGCGAAAAAAAGGAAGCGTTATGGTAAAATGCGAGATGTGCAAAGAAAACTAAATTTGCAAAGTCAGGAATTAGGCCCCGAGTATAAATGGAGAAAGAAATGTTTCGAACGGATATCAGAAAAGATGAGACAACAAATTATTAGACATTTTAACCTAATGGAGCCTATTACCGAACAGAATAGATACTTATGTGGGTTAATTTCTGTTTTCCCAGTGTTTTATAGTCGGAAAAGAGAAGCGAAGAAAGTTCATCATTTCAATTTCGAAAAACAAAAGTTAAATTGAAGATATTGAAACTTTCCTCTTTCGAAAATTCTAAATTTCTAAATTTTCTTCTAAATTTTCGTTTTCCTAATTTAAATTGATATTCAATAGGTATACAAAAAGGTGACATATACAGTGGACTTAACCCCCTTTTTCGTTGAAACATTGCAATTTTGTTTAGATTAAACCCGTTTTTTAACACAGCACACACAATATGTCTGCTTTTTTACTAATTATTAATAAAATATATGTTATCTGAGCTTAACAAAGTGCGTAAAATTAACAGAACAAAATTCTTAGATTCTTAAATAGTGTTTAAAGTTTAAAATTGGTTTTCTACAAAACTACTCTTTTGTGACTTGACACCTTTTATCCCTGTACCCTTCATATGTGAATTACAATTGATAAAACCTGAAATACAATTGATATATCAGGAAAAGCAATCGGAAACCCCTGTATTCACAAACCATTTTTCACTTCTGGCAACAAAAAGATTTTCAAACCTTCTAAGAAATAGGTCGTCAAATAAATCTTTGAAACAATCTCTTTTTTTTAATTTTCTAATTGGTTAAACTTAATCTCTCAATTCTGATATACCTTCTTTCATTACTAGTTCAACTTCTGCGAAGAAAACTGACTTTAGTAAGATAATCTAAAATTTACACGATGAAGACTTAGCAAAGGAATTTATGTTTATGCCCTGAAAAATATCATTGTATTTGCTCAACAAAACGCTATAGTTTCCTTTGAAGATGTAACAGGATTGGAGGTTAAATAATTTCAGACCCTCACGAATCCCAATTTGTGGAAAAACCAGAAGAAAATAAGAAAGACAGTTGTGACTAGAATAAAAAATATGACGTTCTTTGGATAGTGTCAGCCATAAAGCACAAATTTTTCTGTAATTCTGCTATTTCGTTTCCGATATGTTATTGTTACAAACATATTAATTATTGAATACCGATATGATTGTGAACACTTCATGCTATTAGTCACATCGTTTTCTACACAAATACGACCTATTTTTGGTGAAAGAGAAACAAAAGAGTTACAAAATAAATGGGGGCATAGGTGGTTCGATCCAATGTGATTAACTTTTTGTGAAGATAGATGGTCACATTCTTAATAATTGTTATCATTTCGGAGACATTAATAAAATTTGAAAAATTGCTCAAACTCTGGAGTGGGCTGGCGACTAAAATCGGGCAATTGGATTGCTAAAAAAATACGCACTTCTTATGTTAAAGAACGTGTCATCTCCTCACCCCCTCCCCCAGTTCCCTTATTAAATAAAAATGCCGGCAATCAACGAAAAGTTATTTAAATATATCTTATTCACGCACAAGAGTCGATTCATAAATTTCGTTCATAAAATAAATGATCGGCATATGGGGTTGCATCTCCAGTTCAACTTCTGCAAAGAAAACTGATATAATGACATCGTAGTTGTGTGGATACATCCTCTAAATGCCTCAAAGTTTATTATGTCAGAATGATTCTTCCTTCTGGGTAGTAAAGGAAAACACATCGATACACTAAGAGATATTCCTACAAGCTACATTTTTGCCAAAAATAGGCAAAACCAGGCGATCAAGACTCTAATTGTCAGAAAGTCAAGAATTCGCGAAACAGATTAAAAATAAGAAAAATAGTAGTACCTTTAAAATGCAACCAGTCTTAAATGGTCACGATTTTGTTTATGTAGGTCTTCATGAAATAATTCTCACACTAATCACCATATTGTTTCTCAACCTCAAGAGATATTTTGGAATTTTTGTTTAACTAGATTAATCATTAAAAAATTAATTATAAAAATGTATATTACAGGAGGGCAAGACGACAAAAAACTCTTCACTTTATAGGTTATATTATATACGGTAAAAATCGCCAATGCCATAGGAAGTAGCACCAGAACACAGGGAAGAAAAATGCGCTGCAGTGTTGTTGTGTGTACTTGCTCTACATACTCGCTATATGTACGTAGCACATACGTACACATACTAGCAGGCGCTTATCGCATTAAAATGCACTTTCAAATTATATTACTTTGTCTACATAATAGCGCAAAGGTGGGTAACGATTTTTTTCAAAAATGCACACACACACACAACGTATGTCAATACAGTGAATGCCATTCGGGGCTGCTTACTCGGGTTGGTATATAAGAAACTAAATTTGAGTCATAAAGTCAGTACAGCAACTGTCTTTGACAATTTATCAGTGTTTATTACGGAACAAGATCTACACAATAATAACAACAATGTTCACCAAGGTGTGTTGCGTGCGTTTAAAGTAACGAATTGCACTTATTCGAATTTTTTCGTACATTTCAGATTATTGCAACATGTGCTCTTGTGGCATTCGCTCGTGGTGGTTACATCGGCGGGGCTAGCTCGTACGTAGCAAACAATCTGGGATTAGTCGGCTATGGCGGACATGGTGGTGCTATTTTGGCTGGCGGACATGGAGTGGTAGCTGCTCCAGCTCTGGTTGCAGCCCCAGCTGTCGTAGCGACAAAAGCAGCTGTTGATTATTACGTAAGTATTACAAGGGTGCCGCGGGGTTCGACATTAGGACCAATATTATTTGCATTATGTTAAACTGCATAATTGCGTAACAATGCACAGTTTTCTTTTTAATTTCTAAAGTGAAACTGTAATATTCGAGTTTATTGCATTGTTATACGCATTCTTGTGCATTCGTGATAGTGACATAATGTTACGTATGAGTAATTTTGGTTTATGACCATGTGTTGCATATTTCCCCACATAAGACTCGTTAATGATGTTTATTATTAGTGCATATTGCGTGCGCACGAATGCAATTTATATTAAAAGAAAGTTTTAAATTTTATTCTAACCTTAACATAAACGTCAAATTTGACAGAAACGTCAATTTTTTTCCGACAGCAGCGCCACCTCTACTAAAACATTTCGTTCTCTTGACAGGCCTACCCGAAATACGAATTCAACTATGGCGTATCAGATGGTCACACCGGCGATCAGAAATCGCAAGCGGAAGTACGCGACGGCGACGTCGTCAAAGGTTCGTATTCCTTACACGAAGCGGACGGCACCATCCGTACAGTCCACTACACCGCCGACGATCACAACGGTTTCAACGCCGTCGTCTCGAGATCGGGCCACGCCGTCCATCCAGTTGTTGTCGCGCCCAAGGTCATCGCAGCGGCCCCAATCGCCTTGGCCGGCTATTATAAACACTAGCCTCCACCGTTAGAACTGACCACGGAAAACATCGAACCATCACAAGAACTCACGACATCATAATCTTGTATATACCTCCTCTTCCTTCTCCTTTCTCTTGTTTCACTATCTCTCATTTCCGTTTACCATCTTGTTCTATTAGATCTGTTAGCGATGATAGGAAGATGATACATACTTGCCGGAAAATGATTCTTGTATCTCTCTCTCTCGTGATTGCCATATTTATTATTTACCAATTCATGGTTATTATTGTACAATATTTTTGTGTGTGTACTTTTATATAATCCAAAGAAATAAATGCTTTTTTGTAGAAAAATAATTAATTTGTTTTATTTGCAATATTCGACAAGAAGTTTTAAAAAAATTCCACCATCATATTGGGCAATACCCACTCCAATCTAGATCTTGCTGTTAAGTAAAACATGAATGAAGAAAAAAAATGATTAGCACGGGAAAGTTTTAAAATAAGTTCATTATTCAAGCACACATCTGCGGTGTGCAATTAGTATCTTACTAATCTAATATAAAATTCTAGGACGGCCGTTGTAATAGACGTGAGAAAAATGCGTTACAGAATCTCCATTTTCCATATTTGATACAGAGTACGCAGTATATTTTTTCCACTTAATTTAATAGATTAGCGTGACTTTCTGGATAAGCTAGCATAAAATCTTATTAAGTATTATTTAGGATGTTAAATAATAGAAAGAAAGTGCTTCTAATAATGTAATTATTAGATAAAATGGAACAACTTAACGTCAATTTTTTTGAGTTATTTCTACAATATTAGAAATCTTAAACACGTAAGGTTATTTAATTTCCTTATATCATTAAAAGACGTGTTTTGGGTGCTTATAACCTGCTTTATTAGGCACACTTCCTCACATTATTGCTTCTACTAATAAATTTTAGCGAAACATCCTGAAATATATAGACTTCTTTTAGAAAACGTGTACATAATGTAATTGACACAGTTTTGAAAGGATATTTTAACACGAATTCTTATTAAATAATATTAATATAAATAAAATTTAACAATCTTCTGTATATCTTAGTTTATACATTAACGGTGAAAGTTTATTACTGGAAATACAATAATTTAACTTATTGAATTGTAAATTTTAAACACAAACGATGTCCATTTTTATTGTAATTTTAATTTTGTAACAAGTTTGAAGTTCCTTCTTCAACGGAAGCCGCTAATAGCATGGAATTTAAAGATTTAACCAACTTTGTGATTATTTATTTCACTAATTCGTCTAATTCGTAAATAATTTGGAATAAACAAAGAACCATCATATTGACAAATAAACGAATAAACATAAACAAAAATCAACAATAAAAATTAGTAAAGGGTGTGAGCACCTCTTGCTCTTATGCAAGCCCTCACTTTTTCTGGCATATTTCGAGTTAGTGAAGCAATCTTTTTTTGAGGAAATGCTGCCCAAATTTCTTGCAATCCTATTGATATTTCTTGTGATGTCCTAGGAGGATGTTCCAGAGCCATAATTTATCTCCCGAAATTGTCCCAGAAATGTTCAAGGAGGTTAGGATCTGAGCTTTGTGCTGGCCACTCTAAAACTTTGATATTGGCGGTGACCAGCTCTTGCCCTACTTAGAATACAAATTCTAACCCATGTAGAGCACCAAATGGTTCAACAATTGGAACCAGGCATTGTTCCCCTATTTATGACATGAATGTTTGGATGGTCGTCTATATTTATGCCACCCCACACCATAACTCATCCGCCACCAAACGTTTCTTTTCCTCGAATAGCATACTGAGCAAATCGTTCACCTGAACTCGTCAGTAAACAAAACGTGGCTCAGGTTTTCAATTTCCCAATGAGAGTGCATTTCACCAAATTCTAATCGAGTCTTCGGTGGGCATCCTTTAGCACTGGCCTAGTAGTAGGTCGGTGTGGTTTTAGACTAGCATCAACCAACTTTCCTCGAAAAGTATCTGCGCTTACTGCAACACCAGTTACATTCTGGTGGTCATTTCTTAATGCTGTAGCAATACAAAATCGTCTTCTCCGCTCTCTTCCAGTTCTTTGACTATGGCTTTCCACTTCAGACGGTTCTTAAATTTCTATCTCCAGTCCTTAGCCCCTACCTTAAGCAGATCCTCTCTTACTGCTTCTATCCACCTTCTTCTCGGCCTCCCTCTGCGTTGCCTTGGACATACACCTTCTTCCAATACTCTTCTAGCTCAGCAGTTTAAGTGACAATCTTACCCTTTGAGCTTGTACAAGTTGCGTGATCCATGCTGCATTGCATAGCTGCATCACCTCGTTGTTCCTTTTATGTCTCCGTTGCTCGTTTTCCCGTACTCCTCCAAAAATTTTTCTTAAAATTTTCCGCTCCCATACATCGAAGCTGGATTTGGTTTGCTTTTTCATAACCCAAGTTTCGGATCCATATAGTATTGCCGATTTAATTGTAATTTTGTACAAGTTGCATTATGAGCAAAGCAAATCCAGGCCAAACATCTCTTAAAAATGGCTGCCTGATAGAGCTTCCAGAATCTCTTGAAAAATCTTTTGAAAAAACAGCTCAAGCCTTCTGAAATACAATCTTATTGCTTCAAAAACGAAGAGGATATGCTTTTACTAGTAGAGTAATGCGTTGGTAAGTACGCAAACTTAATTGCCTTAATCGCAGGAACCAGTGATGATGATGATGCACTTCAGTTTCCTATTCTGCTTGACAGAGTTTAGAACTATTTTAAAATTTCAATTTTCCAAAAAGGGAATGGGGGGTGGTGTTGCATAGCAGAATTTTAATTTTAGGCTGTATGCTTCAAACCATGCCAGAGCTTGACTGGTACAATATATTGGAGCAATACAAAAAGGAGATTGGCGGAAGGCAATAGCTGAAAAATTGCGGAGAGAATCTTTTCCACGAAGAACTGAACTGTAGGCTTTGAAGACATCCCACATAGCTGGATGGCTGTATTCGAAGTTGATGAAGACTTTATATATGATCTACTTCGTAAAAATTAACATATCCACTCCGAAGAGAAACATTAACCTGTGGAAGGGCACTAGTTCGGCAGCTCAATCAAATAAGGCAAGAAGAGTGGATACAAAGCTGGAGGTGTTGGACACAGTTGCAAAATATCGTGAAATTTGATTAAGAAGCTTAATGGTGATCTAAACGTGAAAGAGTTCTCTCAATGTTGTTCCAAATTAAGTTGGCAAAGAATGGGAAAAATATAAAGCGACTACCCAAGAGCAAATAAAATACAGTTTGGTTCTTTAAGGAAAAACTGGCCACTACCCTTGCTCAACAAATGCGTATTAAACCAAAATTCTAAAATTCTGGAGAAAATCCAAAATAATTGCTTTACGATTTAAAAAGATAGGACGATCCAAGGTCCGCCAATGGTCTATCGCTCAATCTTCCTGCTATGCCACCATAAACATTTCTCGTTATATTAGTAATGCTTGTGTGGTGTTTAATTTTCAAAATTTGATAAAAATTTCAATTTGTAACCTTGATCTTGGTTCAAACTAAGACTATTGAAGCAACTTTACAAACACGCCATAGTTTTATGATTATTCCTTCCATGGTCTCATTAATTTTTTTCACGTTGAATAGGTAAGATTAAGAAAAAAATCTTTTGATGCTGCCATTTTTAAAGTCCAGGTCTGGTCATGGATTTTCATAGCCTTATTGGACGTACAATTTTTTATTGTTTAGATGATACTATGTAGGTTTATTTTTTCATTACCTTCCATCCTACTTCGACACCACTAATTTGTACTCCCTTAAGGTAAAATACCAATAATATCGGACTTCTATGATTACTTAGCCAGTGAATTATCATGACATGCTTTAAATAATTAACTATCTATCTAAAAGGTTACACAATTAAAAATTAATGCTATCTATCTGACTGGATATCTGTAGTATCACACTCTTTACGACATGTAATTCCATATGATCAATTAGATGTATTGTTACGTCAACCTCCCATATTACGCAGCATGTACCACATAACATTATTATGTTAATACCATCTTCATTTTCAAACGTAAAGAGAAAAAATATTGCAGATCGTGTGAACCGACTCTAAGACTATATAAAATGCCGTAACACTCTCACAGATCCACATAGTTCACTTCCTCCACTGAAACCGTCAACATAATATATTAGATTTAAAGCGAAGAAATAAAGATGTTATCTAAGGTAGGTACACACTATTAAATTTTAATTCGTGAATTAAAAAATTAATTAATTTTAGTTGGTAATCATATCTGTCATCGTGGCTTTCGGCAATTGCGGCGGCCATTACGGCGGATTCGGCGGACACTCCTCATCTTACGCTTCTGCAAATTTAGGAGGCCACGGATATAATACAGTTACCCATGGTGGAAGCGCAATTACCCAAGGATTCGGCAATCCACATTCCGCAGGAGGACACGGCTTATTAGGAGGTGGTCATCACCTTTTAGGCGCAGGTGGGCATGGATTAATCGGAGGAATCTCTAGCGGGATTCTAAGTCATGGTTATGGTGGAATTGCTTCTTCAGGATACGGTGGGCATTACGAGGATGCCCAAAAAGTAATTAAATCTAAATTTAAATTAGATGTGGGGATAATTTAGTTCAATTTTTTTAGGCGTATCCTAAGTACGAATTTGATTACGGTGTGGCTGACTCCCATACTGGCGATAAAAAAACTCAACACGAAGTTCGAGATGGCGATGTCGTTAAGGGTTCTTATTCTGTGGTGGAACCTGATGGTACGACACGGACTGTGCATTATACCGCCGACGACAAGAACGGTTTCAATGCTGTGGTGATGAAATCGGGTCATGGGACGCATCCTAGCGGTCACGTTGGAGGAGTTTTAGTCGGCGGAATTGGAGGAGTTCACGGTTATGGTGGCGGACATTACGGGTATTAATAGGATGAATTTTTGGAAATAATTTTTTATATTTTCGTAATTTTTAAATAAATTTTAAATATTATTTTAAAAGATGTTTATATAATTATTCGACCTTTAAAGGTCGTTATATTACATAATTGTTGCATAATTAATAAGAGCCTAATTACGCGAGTTTATCAGTGTAAATTATTCACCCAGAACGAGGCAGAAATTCCTCTACAAAATCTACTTACACAAATATAGGTACGGTGATAGCCTAGTCATGTTCCACATTTATACAATACGAGAATTTTTATCTCCTTGGATATTAATCTGAGCGATATACATAAGTATCCCGATACCATTCACATTAAGGTGCACGTAACGATTTCGTAACATCGGTTTAATTTGTCTGGGTTTTTTTCTTTGTTTGGTATCGGTTTGGTATACGTTCGTAATAAAACGCTTTTTCATTTCGAATTGGCACTTTTTCGGAATCGTGAATCGGATCTTATTGATTTGTGTTGAATGAATGGTTGGAGGTTAATGAAGGAGACCTTGAAAATTTGCCGGGTGTTAGATAGAAACGTAGTATGTTATAAATTATAAATGACATCTAATTTAAGAAGCAGGATTTAGTAAATTACTTAGATACAATAATATTGTAGCAATTATTGGATACATGTTTACAAAAAAAGTTTATGATAACTGTGTATTAATATTTTAATTAAAATAACTGTCACTATGACAGCTTGCACGTGATGTCCTAAGTACACCAATTACTTTTTCTGAAAACTTGATAGTAGAAATGAATCACCTGATGTATATCCCAATTTAGAAACTTTCTGAATATTTGGTTGATCGCCCTTATAGAAAGAGAATAATTGCTCTTCAAAGTCTTCAGGCATTCTCCATGTAGAAAAGATAGTAGCAATGCTAGAAAGAAAAAATAAGAATCCAAATAGGTAGAGGAATCAAGAAGAAAGAGCTCCAATTGCAATTGGTTTGTTTTTGACAAATGTGCTACACTCATAATAGAACTCCATGTAGTCAGTATATTTGAAAAATGGTGTAAATTTAGTTCAACCACTACTCGACTCTACGGATCTGCTGTGTGAGTACGCAAACCTGTACGAACGATATCGATTCCGATTGGATCGAAAAATTGGAAGGGCTGGATATGACACCGTTGCAAAATATCGTGAAATTTTATTAAGGAGCTTAATGGTGACCTAAATGTGAAAAGGTTCTCTCTATGTTCTTCCACGTCAAGTTGGAAAAGAATGGTAAGACTGAAGGAAAAATGAAGACGGAAAAAATTTTAAAGTGACTGCCCAAGAGCAAATATATAAAATGCAGTTTGGCTCTCTAAGGAAAAACTGGCCACTAACCTTGTTCAACAAATGCGTATTAAACCAAACTTCTAAAGTTCTGGAGAAAATTCAAAATATTTGCTTTACGATTTAAACTAGGAGAACATCGAAGGTCTGCCAATGGTCTATCGCCCAATCCTCCTGCTATGCCACCATAAACATTTCTCGTTATATTAGTAATGCTTGCGTGGTGTTCAATTTTCAAAATTTGATGAAATTTCAATTTGTAACCTTGACCTTGGTTCAAACTCCATGTAGTTAGTATATTTCAAAAATGGCGTAAATTTAGTTCAACCACAATAATTTTTAATTGAGGTACTGTTAAATAGAGTGAATGAATTGAACAATCTGCTAGGATTTGGACCTACTAGATTTTTTGACAAATCTAGAAGTTAACAAATAATTTTCATATAAGTTAAATACTTCTCAGCAAAGCAAGAATAAGAATATAAACCAGCAAAGAAATTGGTTTCATATGATGAAGTGATATATTGTGAATACACAAATTTCAAATTTAATAAAAACTAGCATAGCAGAAATAAAACAAGGAAAACCAATCACTTAAAAAAAATGTAAAAGTATCACATCACAAAAACAACATTAAAAAACAAACAAATAACAAACTATACAATCTTTACTGCTACATATAGAATCTTTGCAACCTCAGTTCTGAATAAAAAAACGTTTTGTGATAGTTACGATTCGACAAATCAAAATGTATACTCTACATAGAGAGCGAATAGAATCTACTAGTAATGATGACACAAGAAAAGATCTTACAAAGCTAGTACCCATGTCAGGGGAGGACTTTTCAGATTTTGGGTTGGTGCAGTTGCAATGTACAATGAATTGGGAAAATTTTTAGAAAAATGGGATGGAACTTTTTTTTTTCGTTACAAGAAATGGTAGATTTTTCTTCTGCATTAATGAAAAGAAAGAATACAAATTCAATGACTATTAGCAATATTGCAACAGCAAGATCTATGAACAGGCTGATATGAAATTTGTTAATAAAAATGTTAATGTTTGATTAAATTTATGGATTTTTATAATTTATTCTAATTCTAATTCTTGCTACTGAATTTTTGTTGTCATTTTGCTTGAATGGATGTTAAAAGACTTAACCTTTTAAGGACGTGTACTACATATTCATTACGTTTCATTCTATGTTCACTTATGAGCGAAATAAAATCTTTTTCGTCTTAGTGCATTGATAATGAACCGGCCCTGAAGAAGACAAAAGGGCATGCAACAAAACCTTTACGCAAGAAAAATATCCGCCAGGATGGTGCCTGTCATTGGCCAATAGTACAAGAAAAACGGGGACTATGTAAGGAATCTGGCTGTAACGCAAATCTAGTGTTTTATGCGTGAAATGTTCAGTGTATTTATGTGTAAATAAAAACTCAAATTGCTTCAATGATTTTCATCTAAAGCAGATGTTTTCTTTTGAAAATAAATTTCTTATTTCAAATTTTTTATGGTAATTTAATTTGATAACTCATTCCTTAGATGCCGAATGTGTCGATTTTGTTACGTCCTAAATTTTCAGTATAAAAATTCTGGCTTAATAGATATTCCATTTTTGTGGTCACCCTCACCAAAATATCCTACTAACATTTTTCGAAAACTTTTTTAATTTTTACCAAAATATCGTCCTTAGAGGGTTAAATAGCCACACCAAAAAACCTATTACAAATAAAGTTTTTCTAGATTGGTCTAGGTGTGATTCACATGTTTTCTACATTTCCTAAAATGGCACTAAAAAAATTTCAGAAAAAAGGAAAAAAATGTTTTTTTCATCAGTACCTGCTGATCTCTTACAAATTTCGAATTTTTTTAAATTGTTGTAGGTTATTCTATTTGTTCTAAACTTTGTTACAAATCTTTTAGATTTCTACAACCTCTAACGATTTTTTTCTTAACTTGTCCTATTTTGAAAATCATAATGTTGAAAGTTTAAAAAATTGAGTTTGCTAGAAGTAAGAATTGTTTCATTTTTTTTCCAAAATAACATTAAAAAATTATCGAAAAATAGATTTTTTGTCTTGGTCAGCCCCTTTCGAATTTTGAATTAATTGTGCAAAGTTGTTCAGTTTAACTTTGTTACGAAATTTTAGATTTCTACAGTTTTTAGTTTATAAAATCGAATTTTTCTCATCTCTTCCTTTTTGAAAACCTAAACTTTGAAAGAACAGGGCAGGGGAAAAGACTTCGCTAACGTAGGCGATCTCTATCTGATATGGCAGCAGTAATCAGACTACTCCCCAATAATGTGCGTGTGTAATTGATGGTTTCAATTTTTTATAAACATATTTCTACTGCTGTAATAAAGCTATTAAACACATTTACCCACACTTAAGTACACAGTACTTTTTTCGGTCAGGCCCGTCCCCCTTTTATCGAAATTCGAAATTTTTAAATTTCTACAATCTTCAGTAACACATCTTTGAGCTCTTGACAAACAAGAAAAACGAGTACCTTAAAAATTTGATTCTAATTCTAAAAAAGAAGAGAAGGTGGGGTGGCTAACTTTGCTAACCCAAGCGATATTTATATGGTATAGATTTATTTCAGTCAGCCCCACTCCGATGCCCCCTCCCCCTCTTCCGGTTCTTCTAAAATTTATTGTCATCTCAACTTGGAAAAGCCCTAAGTTGAACTTATTCGATCGCAATATGCCTAAAATATTATGTCAAGAAAAGAATTGATGTTCTTAGAGCTGGCTCCAATATTTCTCTTTATAGTGCTGAATATACATATGTACATACCTCATTAAACTGAATATGGAGCTTTTGAACATAAGAACAAAAATTAATTTCCATAAATGCTGCTATCTTATATCGAAATGACCTCAAGAAAACCTCTAATTTCTTGCCAAAGAATGGGAATTATTTCATTTAACTAAACAAGGAAGTGCCACTTCCGTTAGAACACAAATTAGTATCAGGTCAGATCTATGCTGACTCAAAATAGTGTTAAAAGCAAAAAAAACACAATCTACATTAACTTCTTAGGATAGATAACAATAATTTTATAATTACTATTAGTGCAACGAAAAATGTAACCTTTACAATAATTCATATTAATGAAAACTGATTTTTTTGCAGGAATTATTCATTTCCTGCGAATTTGTTTCAAACCTCATTACATTTCATTATTGAAAATAATTCGGTATAAGGTCAATCAAATCAGTATACTACATCCTGCAATTAATAAACTATAAAAATTCGATACGCCTGTGTTATATATCGGTGAACAAACTAAAATGCGCGAATTAGATCACATAAACGCAAACGCAAATCGATACAATCCCAATATGATATAAGTTTTTATTTCGGGCGTTAATCTTGCGCAACAAAAAACGCACTCTAGCATACATTAAATTTATCATCTGATATACACATGCGATATAGAGGTGGAGACATATTAGATTAAAATTTTGTTTGCAAACTTGCTACGTAACAGCATAACATTTGTCGCAATATCCCAGTGATACTTTCAAATTTTTGAAGAATTGTTTCTTAGGTCGCCCAGCGTATATGATACAGACGCATACATTTCTTTTTTTTCGCCTTCATGGTAATACCTATTACGCCTAATTGTGGTGAACGCTTTGTTGTTGTCCCGACATTTAGTATAAAAGAAACATGCACATTCTCAGCGAAGTCAGTGTCAAGTCAAACAGTTGGCAACGCAAGAACTGAAATATCTCAAACATGTTCAGCAAGGTACTTAAGTAATAATATTTTAAACACAATTACGGTGTCATTACTAATTAATTAAATTAATAAATAAATTAAATTATCTACTACATAAAGTGGGACTAAAATTTCTAGGTGGTGATCATCACAGCCGTAGTGGCTTACGTCAATGCTGGAATTGCTGGTTATGGTGCTTCGTACGCTAATTCGAATCTCGGTCTTGGACACGGAGGATATGCCGGCGGTGGTCTCCTTGGTGGACATGGTGTAGCCGTAGCTGCACCAGTTGTAGCATCCCACGGATATGCCGCAGCTCCAGTTGCCGTTGCTGCCCATGGATATGGTGGATACGCTGGGCTCGGTGGCCACGGATACGGTGGTGTTGCCGCTGTTGGTGCTGGTTATGGACACGCTAAAGATGTTGATTATTACGTAAGAATTTTCTTCTTATTTCGGGGAATTAGTTTGTTTTGTTGCTAAATTTAAGAAGCTTGTGAGGAGGCTTCTTTCTTTAGGAAGCTTTTTCGAGGAATTTTGTTTTTTATACTCAAATGATTCAATTTAGAGTAAGTCTTCTAGAATTTTGAACAAATTCTGATAATGTAGCCCAAGTTTCTTTTGACAATTATTTTCACAGAGGAAAACTTATAATTTGATTGCTTAGATGGTGATCATTGAGGTTGGTCAGGTAAGTAAACAGTGCATTTACCCTTTTTTGGCACTTCTATATTCCTCAAAATTCCAACATTATGGAGCAATTTGAAAAATAGTTTTTGAGAGTTGTTCAAATTTACGACTACAAAGGAGCCTTTTCTCTTAGCACTTGGGGAATTCAATTTACCAACACCCACAAATATTAACGTACCCATGTTTCAGTATTGCCAATGGCAGAAAACGGTTATTTTTATACAGATATGTCTGTTCTGGCAGGTGTCAAATTAAACAAGAATACAATTTTGCGGCAGTTTTTGTCATACTTCCAACTTCTGGAGTCGTTATAAAGACACAGCATCTCTAGTGTATTTTGTAAGTTATCAAGTTCCCAGAAGAAAAATATTTTTTCATCTATCAAGATACCTCAAGTCCTTGATGGTAGTAGTGATAACATTCAAATAAGTGGAAAACTGCTCGCATTTTCTACCATCCATCATCTGCGAAGATATTCATTCGTACTTCCAGAATTCCAGTAAGTGGCGCCAGAATGAATTCTGAAAAGCTACAGATTTCTGACAACAGTAAGAAAGCAGTGTGTAGCTCTGTTGTGGTTTCTATTGGGTACCTAATTGATGCATTACTAGTTCGACCACCTGAACATACTCTATCTCACTTCTGAATTGGTACTATTGCTACTGGTGTAATATTTTGGACTATCAAGCTGATATTACCTCAATTGCTTGATGGTAGTAATGAGAAGATTCAAATTAATGAAAAACTGCTCGCATTTTCTCCTCTACATCATCTGCGAAAATATTCGTATTTCCAGAATTCCAATAAGTGGCTCCAGAATGAATTCTGAAAAGCTACAGATTTCTGACAACTGTAAGGAAGCAGTCTGTAGCTCTGTTGTGGTTTTTATTGGGTACCTAATTGGTGCATTACTACTTGAGCCACCTGAACATACTCTATCTCACTTCTGAATTGGTACTACTGCTACTGGTGTAATATTTTGAACTATAAAGCTGATATTACCTCAATTGCTTGATGGTAGTAATGAGAAGATTCAAATTAATGAAAAACTGCTCGCATTTTCCCCTCTACATCATCTGCGAAAATATTCGTATTTCCAGAATTCCAATAAGTAACTCCAGAATGAATTCTGAAAAGTCACATTCCTGACAACTGTAAGGAAGCAGTGTGTATCTCTGTTGTGGTTTTGATTGGATACCCAATTGGTGCATTACTACTTCGATCGCCTGAACATACTCTATCTCACTTCTGAATTGGTACTGGTGTAATATTTTGAACTATTAAGCTGTTATTACTTTAACTACTTGATGGTAGTGGTGACAGGATTAAAATCACCGAAAAGCTGCTCGTATTTCCTCTCTTCCATCATCAGCGAAGAGATTCGACTTTCCAAAATGCTAATAACTGGATCCTGGTTCAAAACTTTTAGAAGCAGTTCAATTAGATTCTCCCGTGCTTAGTTTTTTTCTGTTCTTTTTTCTGGGCAAATTGCGCAAAATGTACAAACTGCTTCTAATTTGAATGCACTTTTAGGGACCATAACTTTTTCAAATTTTGCCAAAACATTTCTTAGTAATACCGATCTTATGCTAAAGAATCTCAGGAAACTCTTTGTCTAGTTGAAAAGAAATTTTTGGCCATCCTTGACTGCTTGAGAATGGTTCCTTTAATTTGATTATGCATTAATGGATCTGCCTTCCAAAATCCAGCAGTTGGTGTGTTGAAAGATTGCATAAATTTTATCACCGAAAACTTTGAACTGATTCACTCCTTAGACATTTTCCATAAATCTTTCAAGAGCTCGATTAGAAGTTTCATGAAATAAATTTGTTTCCAGGCTTATCCAAAATACGAATTCAACTACGGTGTTGCCGACGGTCACACCGGCGACCACAAATCCCAAGAGGAAGTGCGCGACGGTGACGTAGTCAAGGGATCCTACTCCTTACACGAACCCGATGGCACCATCAGAACCGTCCATTACACCGCCGATGACCACAACGGTTTCAACGCTGTTGTTACCAGATCCGGACACGCCGCACATCCAGCTGTCGCCCCAGCCGCAGTGTACGCAGGACACGGTGGATATTACCACCATTAATTCGAAGCTAATTCAACCTAGAGAGAAACTTAATTACCTCTAATCAAAGAATGATGAGAATCTCATTTTTTAAGATTTTTTTACCTTTTTTTTATTTATGTACATATTATTAGTTGTTATAAATTAATAATAATGAATAAACGTTGATATTTTGCATAATAATAATTGTTTAATTGATTTATTTATTACAACATAAGCTTGTATAAAGAAAAAATAATAAAAATTACAACAGGTAGTTAAACCGTAATTTACAACGATATAAATTATAAATTTTGACTGAACAATACGCCACAATATAAACCGTGAAATACTGTGGGATAATATGTTTATTTTATTTGCTCCACACTTTCACAATACCTCGTGTGTGGTATGTATTAAGCGTTGGTAGCTGTGGTATTTGACACCTTAATTTCGTTAATGTAATCTGGCAATCGTCGCTGTGAGTTAAGAGGATGTGAAAACCTAATTTTGAGCCAGAGTTTATGAAACATATACATATGTATGTGTAAAAGTGCTTTTTATTGGCGTGGTCTAAGTGAGTGAAAAAATGTAACTGGGGCGGGGACTTAGAGTGAAAATTTATTGTAGTAGTTAACGCATATATTCATCTGATGTAAGAGGATTTATAGTATTTTTTACGTACATAGGTTTGTGTGTAATGGAAATTATGTATTGTCTTTGTGAATATAATATATTATTCGAATTTGTGTCTTCTAGCCCTCTTTAATTTGCAGGTTATAAAAAGATAAAATAATGGATCTGCAATATAATAACAATTTGATTTAATCTGTATTTGTTGCTTTCGTCAGACACATGAGGGAACCATTAAAAGAAGAGGGGGTAGCAATGAAGGCGTCAACAGAATATAGCTTTATTGTGAGGGTACCTTTTGCTCTTGAAAAATCCACTTAAATTAGTGGCAAAACGTCGAGTTTTTTTATTGTATATCTTGGGCATTTTATTTTTATTTGTACTGTATACAGTAAACGTAAATTTTTAATTAGGATGCTAGAAAAAGGATAGATTCACAAGCCGTACGGCGTTAAATAAAGAGGAACATATTGCAGCGATACCACTGTATGCGTACTATGCATGCGTGATGCATCCAACATGCGAATAAATGCCCGGCCTCTCCACCCCTACTCTCCATCTTTCGCTAAAGCTGGCAACTACGTCATTGAAGTTAGCTACCGACCCTAATTAAAAATTTACGTTTACTGTATATTTTACTAACCATGACATGGTCAACACCTGGAAACCCTCACAATAAAGACTCGGGCCGTGGAAGCCTTCAATATCATTTAGGATATAGCTTTATTATTGCAAGTGGTCATATACATAACTGAGCCTGGATTCTGAAGTATTTTTATCCTCCTACATCCTAACATCATTTTTGGTGATTGGATTGGGGATTGGAATTAGACTCTTGTGTCCTAATTTTCCATGTGTTGCTACGATATGTATTTCTGGAAGATGGATTCTTAACAAAACCTGGAGCCTCCAACCAATAATCTGAAGGGTTTATTTTGTTAAACTTCCAACACCTTACTGCGTTGCTATTTTTTTTAATAAACCATTAGAAGAATAGACGTAATTTCTTGATTTTTTTGTATTCAACAAGAGAAAGTGCTGTTCACCGCAGTGCATTTGATGAAAACTGGATCAGAAACTAGAATTACATCAGAATTGTGACTTTTTCTGTTCCAAATTTCAAGTTTTCAACAAAGAAGACAAGAAATTATTGCAAAATCCCAGATGGAGATCTCTTAGCAAACTTATAATTTTGAAAATTGAAAGAGTTGTCTTACCTGAGAAGGTGTTTTCTCGATAGTTTGATAGGTTTGCCCAACATAACTCTAACACGATATGACCCAATACATTTAATTAGATTTCTTTATCTTTATTATTCCCTAAGTTATGGCTAGCACATAATTCTTGGATTACTTACTACCAATTGAATATCTTTAATCGATATTAGACTTATAATTGAGCTAACCTACTGGAGAAATACTCACTGGATCTCTTGGTGGGAAGTAGAACACTAAATCACTATAACCCACAGGACACCAAACACTTGGATAATTGCCGGATGAGTTTTATTATCGCCTTGGCAATGCTGTTGAAATGCGTTGTTCTAACCTACTGGAGCTTCATATACGAATACTTCTGAAAATTGGTAAAATTGTCTGCTAGCTTTTTATAACAACATCTTTGATAAAAGTGATAATTCTATGTCATGTATGTATTATATGTACAGGGTTTTCCACGTAACCCGTTCGTTAGAAGTTTTCTGTGTTAACGTCTTAGGGCAGTTCTGAAAATTTGTAAAGCGTCATGTTGCTACTTGGTGAGTCAAAAAAAAATGTTTACACTCGTGAACCACCTCCGGTTATACCGGAAATCATAACCAACTTTGATATTTCAAATCAAATGTCATATTTTTTATTGCTTTTTTAGATTCCTTATGAGGTGTTATAACATTTTGTATTAAGGTTCCTTATGTCAAAAATTAACCGTTTTTGAATTATTTTGATTTTTGTGAAATTTCTTGCTTTTTCAAATGATCTTTTAAGATCGTATATCTAAGCCGTGAATTAACCGAATTGTTTCATATTTCTGCTGGAGGCGGCGAAAGGTAGAAGAGACTGTTTAACGTGTAAACAGTTAATAAATCTCTTACAGGGTGTTCCAAACTTAATGATTATTTAAGTAATTTTCAAATAAGAAAAAATCGACTTTTTTAAATGGAACACCCTGTATATGAATACACCATACTAAGTAAATAAATATTATGCATCGAACAGCTGTAGGTGTCCCTATGTCTATCTGTCATAGTTTTAGAGTTATTGGCAATTATTTTTTTAAGTTGAACATTATTAGTAGTGAGCCTTGGAAAATAAATTCTAAATAGCTTTGGAATTAGACAAATTGTATTAATTTGCATTATTAAACAAAATAACAAATAAACATTAACAACAACATCAAGAAGAAAGAAAATTACCCTGGACGAAAAGCCTGAACCACTTGAAAATAATAAGGATGCATTTTATTTTTCGTTAAAATCCTATGATGATATCCCTAAATGTGCAGACGCTGCCGGTACAGAATAGGTTGGATACGCATGAAAATATCCCAAAACAACAATTTCATTCCCTTCATCGCCCGTAATTGGTTTTGGAACTGTCTTCTTGACTTGACTACCAAAGGGAATAAAATTTGATTCTATTCGTTTGAATTTAGTTTTATTCATTGGTGGTAAATGTGGGTATCTTTCATTAAAAACTCGACATGTCCTTCCAATAATTTGAAGAGACTCACCATGAATATAAAATAAATTCAAAATATCTTTATTAGAATTAATATTTAATTCTTCCTGCAAATTCGTGAACAACTTAAGATCACCTCAACACAAAATAAACTTTGTGACAATTTTGACAGATCAGATTTGCTTTTCATAGCTTACTACCACGATTGTTCTTGGTAATGCCCAATTTAGAGAATGATCATTAATAATTCTAAAACTATGGGAGATAGACATAGGGACACCTACAGCTGTTCGACGCAAAACATTTATCTACTTAGTATGGTGTATTCACATACAGGGTGTTCCATTTAAAAAAATCGATTTTTCCTTATTTGAAAATTACTTAAATAATCATTAAGTTTGGAACACCCTGTAAGGGATTTATTAACTGTTTAGACGGTAAACAGTCTCTTCTACCTTTCGTCGCCTCCAGCAGAAATATGAAACAATTCGGTTAATTCACGGCTTAGATATACGATTTTAAAAGATCATTTGAAAAAGCAAGAAATTTCACAAAAATCAAAATAATTCAAAAACGGTTAATTTTTGACATAAGGAACCTTAATACAAAATGTTATAACACCTCATAAGGAATCTAAAAAAGCAATAAAAAATATGACATTTGATTTGAAATATCAAAGTTGGTTATGATTTCCGGTATAACCGGAAGTGGTTCATGAGTATAAACATTTTATTTTGACTCACCAAGTAGCAACATAACGCTTTACAAATTTTCAGAACTGCCCTAAGACGTTAACACAGAAAACTTCTAACGAACGGGTTACGTGGAAAACCCTGTATATGTACAATATATTGCACTACTGGGTAGCACTGTTTTCTTTTTGTTTAGGAACGAAATGAGCACATATGTACCTTCTGTCAAGTCTTAAGTGTTACTGTTCCTATGGGTGTGATATATTTCCTTATGACTTTATGGCTTATTTTTGAAAAAGATCTTAAATACACTTAATGCCATTCCTAGATTGAATGTCACAGGACAGAATTATATTGAAGGATATAATTCTGTTGAATGTCTTTTCATATACCTTTTGGAGTATTTTCGATAATATCTTCTGGATTTCCTGGAGTGTTTGTTTTTCATAGATCACTGGTAGCTTGAAATATGGGTTAGCTGTTTCATCAGTAACAGAACCGTCTCATAGATTTTCGTCAGATTTGTTACAAAATTGTCACTATTTTCGTGTGCAGCATTTTTATCTGGTTTGCTGCAATGATAGTAAGCAAATAAAAATGGAGGACATAAGTCTATATCTTGATATCATTTCAGTTCATCATCCCGATCAAGTGAATTGTCCTTCCAAAATTGCTGAATTAAAGAAAAATTGGTCAAGGTATTCTATCTACATCAAACAAATCTAAAAGTGCTAGATTTGTTATTGCTGTAATAATTGCCTCAATGGTCGCAAGAGGGGCGATAGGTCTTCTTCAAATGCTTTATGGTCTTGTACAATTTTCAAGACCTTGTGGAGAACTGACCAATGCTTGAATGTGATAATAGACAAGTCGAATCAGTTTACTAATTAAATTGCTAACCATATGTTAGATATGGAATATAATTTTATATCTAACTGTATATATAAATATATCTAAATTTATTGACCCATTACTGTAATTAATACAGCTAATAAATAAAAATAAACATTTAATTATGAAATTAATTAAACGGTGATTATCTACGCCGCACGTTTCACACAGATCCAGCATGCTGATACGCACAACTGGAAGCAATAATGCATCAACAACAACAAATAACACAATTGCTTTCAAGGAGCCTTATTCACCAGCGAGAATAAGGTACTCGCCTGGTCGTGCATTAATCACTGTGAAGGATTTCATTCAATTTTCCGTATAAAAAGAACTATCTAAAACGCAATTCGATGCAATCATCGAAAACCGTCGGGGTATTGTTCGAAGCCGCACCAAAATCGATAATGTTCATCAAGGTATTATTGTGTATTTAATTAATTATATCGTCTTGAGTCACATCTATGCTAAAAAAAATGGATAATGCCGCACATTAAAGAGTAATATAACCGATTCTTTTAGGTGTTAATAATATTTGTGCCCGTGATTGTTGTGGATTGTATTATGGTACCGATTTATGATACGCCAGCGAAGCCGCCATGTCCGAAAGATCAGGCTGTATATCAAAATGGACGTGGGCAGAATGGGTATTATGGTGTGGTGTATCCGAGTGGAGGTTATCAAGTTAAAGATAGCAGTAATGTGGTAAGATAGATTGATAAAAGTATTTTCGATCATAACTTAGATTGGCCTAAATTTGTTATATTTTCTGGGGGCTGGTTGTACAAACTAGTTTGGTAATCAATATTATTGTTTTAGGCTTACGCTGCTCCAGTTTCAAGTGACAGCTCAGCTGGAGAATCATCTGAAGTAAATCAGGAAGCTCATCCTCAATCCTACCAATATGATACATATTATTAAATACGTGGTATATCTGTTATTAATATCACACTAATTGAATTATTTTAGCTTTAGGTAAATGTGTTGCATACAAATTATACTCAGGGGAGCATATTTAATGTATTTAATTGTATTAATTTTAATAAATAAGATTCACTTTAGTGTTCATTCGTAATAAAAATCTTGTAGAGCTCTCATAGTCTCTTTTTTGATCAACCCCCATAGCATGAAACGTAATTTAAAATTTGAAAAGCTTTTTGAAGTCCCAATCCCCCAATCCCCCATCCAATAACAATGAAATTGTTATTAAAAAATATCACCTACCTATCGAAAAATAAAATCCTCTCACTTCGCTGGGTAGCCGTCTAGCCACTACAATTATTGTTCTGTTTACAATTAAAATAGTGTAGGGCTATTAAAAGACAATTTTACGACAATCGTGGAGTCAGTATATACCAACCTGTATATACAATCAAAAGAAAACAACAATCTTTCTTAGTTCTTAGTTATTAATATGTTGAACTAGATAGACCACCGACCATCTTCCAACCAGCTAATCCACCGATTAACTATTCCATGATGATCGATATTTGGGGGAAAATGTCATATTTCAAGCGAGAAAAAATTATACGTAAAGTAGGTAGAATTTCTTCTATTTTAGGTTGATATACGCAGCTTATGTCGAAATTATCACAAAATCGTCAATAACTGGTCCTCATTAGGCCATTTTATTTAAATAAAGTCGCATTCAGAAGCGGTTTTATCTGTCAAAACTCCACCGCCATTTTATAGTCGTGTCTCATTCTGGCCCTATATACATAACATGGGAAAATGAAGAAAGACTTATAAGCAATTATTAGGGTACAAGTACTACTAGCTATTTATTAATTTTGTTAGCAAACAATAATGTATTGATGAAGGTCAATCATAAACTTTAACTGTCAAATTTGAAATATTTGAATAATAACTAAACATTTTTTTGCTAAGTGGTGCTACTAGTCTATGTACACTCTCTTTCTAAAGTAATGTCTCCCCCAGTCAACGAGTTCATATCGATAATGCGTTCGAATGGTGGTACTCTAGCAGTCGGGCGACCTTGGTTATAGGAATACTGGGTAACTGAGGTCGCCCGGCGGCTAGAGTACGTCCATTGCAAGACGTTATTGATATGAACCCGTTGGCTAGGAGAGACATTACTTTAGAAAGAGAGTGTACATGGCGGCGTTATAACTTTGGTGACCGGAACGATACGATTTCTCAATTCGATAAGTTTGTTAAGAAAAGGTGCAAGTAAATTGTTTATTTATTTGCAAAAGAATTACAACAGTACACAATTAATGTATTTACAGTAATTAAATATTATTAAAGATTCTATTTTCAAGTAAATAGCTAACTTGTTTTATTTATTTTAATCAAGACTGACATGACCGGAATTGGTATAGATATTTTTATAAATATTCAGTTGCGGCTATTCTACAGTAGCAAGGATTTTATAGTAGCGGCCACCGTGGCCGGAACTGATACAGTTCTTTATTTTTTACTTATAGATGTTCAGGCCACAACGTTTTAAAAAGTAGATGCATTAAAGTGTAACTACTAGGTTTTCCTTTTTTTTGGACAATTAAAAAATGCCTTGGAGTCTGTAAGAGGTGGAATGACAGTTTTGAAAACCTCCAAAACATCCGCAGTTCCCAGAAGTACTTTGAGGTACAAATTACCTGGTGCGCCGCCTGAAACGTTTGGAAAAATAGGGCCAAATTGTGTATTAGGTGATGAAACAGTTTCTGCGTTATGTGAATGGATGTAGGCATCATGTTCCAAAGGGAATTATGTCCCACTAAAGATGGTCTTTAGCTATGGGACGATATAATGGATACGGAATTAACTGAAAATTTATACGTTATCGTAAAGTATGAGCACAATCTTTATCCTGGAAAAAGTACAAAAATATATGCTGAATAATATAATATATATCAGTACAATGACAAAAGCTCTTAATAATTGGAAATGGCCATATTAAAAAAATGAAATTACCTACAAAAACGATGAAATAGTTGAAATTATTAATGAGCCCATCAAGGTTAATTCTAGAAGTGTCTTTGCTGTACCAGAAATAGAATAGTTGTAATTGTAAGTGACGTA
>SMLS01073297.1:0-12756 GCA_004785975.1 Popillia japonica | reverse complement strand
ACTATCATTGCTTCGTTGAGTTGGACCTCTTTTTCATTGGTATGGGAACCTTTATATCATACTGGAACACATTGTTACCTTTTACACACTTCCTGCCAGGGCCCGTCGTTCTGTGGAGTTGGCAAATATCAGAAACCATACTGTATGAGTGGACCCCAACGTGGGGATTATGACTATCATTGCTTCGTCGATTTGGACATCTTTTTCGTTGGAGTGGGAATCTTTCTACCATACTGGAGCACACTCTTCAGCAACGGAGCAAGTTGTGTGTCTCCTTCAGCCCCCCTCTCTTGCCCTCCGAAAAGGTTCCAACAAATTTGCCAAAAATGTTGTTTATTGACTTAATTTCTTGAGCTGTCTTTGTCAGGTGCTTTTTATAAGTTAATGTCAAGGGTCACTTCCAGGTATGTAGGCATCTTCCCTGAAGGTGACATCGAGGCCTTTGTGAGCTAGCTCACTTCTGCGTTTTGAAGGTTGGGTTGAAGATACAATTGCATGTATTTGTGCATAATCCCAAAATCTTTCGGTAGTTGGCTGCTTCTCCTGCCCACTTTCCTTGATGTTGTAGTTGAAACATCATTGCTATACACATTCAAAAGAAATGGTGCCATAACTGATCCTAGAGGTAAACCATTTTGTTGATCCTCTCCTTAACTTATATTGTTATTCTTTTGTTACTGAGCATGTTCTGTATCAATCTAGTGATCCTCTTACTTGGTATAGTTTGCTGTAAGTTAAATATCATTGCCCCTACTGGTTTTCAGCAGAATGTGATTGTAGAAATCCAACAGCCACTGCTTAGCCAAGTCTTCCAGAGTTTTTAAGAGTTCAGAACTGGAACTGGTATACACCATCAGTGCCAGTTGGTCTAAATAGGTGTAACGCAATGGAAGTAATTTCTTCAGATTAAAACATGCTGTATAGTCTTTAGTGCAATTACTCCCATTTTTGCATTTTTCCCGCATCAAACCCAAGAAAACTAAAATCCACTAGCACAACCTATATCTGAATACAATTCAGGAAGATATCCCCATAACGTCACCCGAAAACGAATTCAATATTCCGAAGCATTTCCATCATTTCCCACTTCTCGATTGACCTGTGCGTACGAACGTTCGAGGGAAAAATTTTTTACGCTCACCACTTCCGCTGTCCTACACGGACAACGATCACGTGGGATCCATAGAGAGGGAAACAAAACCGACGCTTTGAGTAGGCGTACGGTGCGGGTCAAAATATGAAGATAAATGTTTGGTAAACACCTACTTCGATCGACTTGTCCTTTCACATATACTTTAGAACATCTTACGTCTCTACCCGGACGATTTGAAGTTTTTGTTCTCTCGGTTGTTGTCAACATGGGTTTTTTGGTGGTTGAGTTTTTTATTTTATTTGTTCATGTTCGGGGTGCATTATCTTGAAAAGGAATATAGATATTCGTTTTTTTTTCTATTGAGGATACAACTCTCCTGCAGTCATCTTCCACACCCCGCATCGATATCCAATTTCAAATTGCTTCGGTGTTGAGTTTGCCCATTCGTATTGCTTTAAGCTATGTTTCTTCTTTTAATTTGTTTCCAGTTGCTAGTTTTATCGGTGTCCTCCTCCCTCACAGTGCATCACTCTAAATAAACAAAGCGACTTTTTTTGTTTGATCTGCTACAAAAAAAAACATTTGCTGATGGCCTATTTCAAGGATGCAGGTACTGCTGGAAATGTCCATGCGATGACAGGGCTTAGGTTATGTTATAATCGAAGTCAGCATGTAGTTGGTTTATCCATGGCTGTAGATGTGGAATTAACTTGCCATTCTCTTCAAAGGTGTGCTCCAGTGTTCTTCCCATCCTTGCCCTACTACCTGTGTCTTCTCTACCTAATCAAGAGATCCATAGGCGGAGTTCCCACCATGATGTTGGCAGCTGTAGTTCTATCAGGCGCCAACTGTAGACTGTGTTGCTTCAACCAGTCTCAAGATTCCATCTCCAAAGAGCTTAATTCCTAGTAGCCACAGCCATAGCGTCTGCGAATCTCCAATCATCATGGTCACACCTTTTGACAATTCCATCCTCAACAATCCGCCGTATACTACATTCCACAAGATTGGTCCCTAAAATTGACCCTTGAGGAATTCCACTGGTGATAGGAATGGTCTCTTAAATATCGGTCTATTGGTTCCAGTTAATGGCACATGGCATTGTCTACTGTTTGCAGGCCCTCCTCCCAGAATCCATGCCGGTTTTTCGCCAGATCTTCGGTTTTTTTGTAGCTCTTTCACCAATTTTTTGACCAATAGCTCTTCATGTAACCTCCCCTCCACACCGAAAAGACAAATATATCTACATGACCCTAGGTCTTTCCTTGTTTTATGTCCTTTTTCGAGCAAGACCAATCCTGCTTCTTTCCAAACTTTTGGAGGGACCGCCCTTCTAGCCTTTTGACCAAGACTTCTGTGCAATTTTTTTTTTGTGGTGAACACAAATCATGAATTAGCCTACTAGTAAGAACTGCAAAAATATATGGAGCACAATGTCTAATTCGCTAGCACGTTTAGTGTAGTGAGTTTTCCAATTAAGGAAACATAGAAGAATGAAAATTAAACACCCATTGGTTGCCAGAAAAAAATAGTTACTACATATGAAGAGCTGTGCTTGTCAGAGTACTTAAGGTTTTAATGACTGCTATAGGCAGGACACGTGGTCAGAATGGAAGAAGAAAGGATATTGAAGAAAGTTCTCAATAGAAGCATTGAGGTCAAAGGATAGACCAAGAAGACGATGGGATGAAGCAGTTAAAGAGGATTTCAAGGAATTGTTTGGTAAGAAAAATTGGAAAAGACTAAGGAAACTTGAGCAAGGAGTCTTGAAGGAGGATTATTAAGGAGGCCAAAGTTCTATGTCAGCCTGTCAACGCATTGGAAAAAGAGTTGCCATGAAAAACTGTGCTCTTCAAAGTACTTAGACCTCCAATAATTGTAATGGGCAGGACACGTGGTCAGCAAATAAGAAGGAACGATACCAAAGAAAGTTCTTAATGGAAGGATGCAAAAAGGGAGCTGCCAAAGAAGGGTAGCAAATGATGGATAGGCTTGAAGGAATCCTAGCTATGATGTCGGTCTGGGATGCCATAGGAGGAAGAGAGAGAATTAAGGAAACACAGGAGGAGAAAAATTAAAGAATTTGAGAGCAACACCCATACGTTGTCCAAAAAAAACAGTTACGGCCAAGGGATATACCAAGAGGACGTTGAGAAGAGGCAGCTAACGAAGACGCCAAGGAACAGCTTGGAAGTTAAAGCTGGAAAAGAGCAAGGGTAGCCGGGGAGGCTTGAAAGAAGATTATGTAGGAGGTCAAAGTCCAATATCAGGCTGTCAAGCCATTGGAAAGGGAGAGAAACTTAAGAAACATAGAAGGGCTACAATCAACGGGTCCTTAATAGAAGGATACAAGAAGGGAGACGCCAAAGAACTTTTTGGAACAAAAAACTGGTAAAGGGTATCAAAAGAGGAAGAGGCTTGAAGGTGGCCAAGCGAAGACGTCGGTCTGGGATGCCATAGGAGGAAGGGAGAGAATTAAGGAAACATAGGAGGAGAAAAACTAAACAATTTGGGAGCAACACCCATACGTTGTCTAGAAAAAATAGTTAAGGCTAAGGATAGACCAAGAGGACGATGGGATGAAGCAGCTAAGGAAGACGTCAAGGAACTGCTTGGAACTTGAAGCTGGAAAAGAGCAAGTGAAGACCGAGAAGCTTGAAATGGGATTATGAAGGAGGCCAATGTCCATGTCAGGCTGTCAACTCATTGGAAAGAGAGAGGAACTTAAAGAAACATAGAAGGACTACAATCAAGCAATTGGAAGGCAACAGGGATTGGATTCCCAAAAAAAAGAATGCAGAGTCGCAGTGGGTAGGACACGTCGCGTAGTCAGAATGAAAGAAGAAAGGATACCAAAGAAAGTTCTTAATAGAAGGATCCAAGAAGGGAAACGCCAAAGAATTTTTTGGAACAAAAAGCTGGTAAAGGGAATCAAAATATGGAGAGGCTTCAAGGAGGCCAAACTAAAATGTCGGTCTGGGAAGACATAGGAGAAGAAGAGAGAATCAAAGAAACAATTTGACAAAAAAATAGTTACTATGACGAGCTTTGCTTGTCAGAATAGGAAAGGCTTGAGGAGGATGATCGTAATGGAAGTGGTGGTTGATGGTTAGATTGGAAGAAGGGAGGATACCGAAGCGACTTCTTAATAGAAAGATGGAAGCAGATACATCAATGAACTGGCCAAGAGACAGATTGGACGAAACAGTTGACGAAAACGCCAAAGAACTGCTTGGAAAGGCGGAAGATAGCGAATTAAAAAAAAATTAGAAGAAGACCAACCATTGAAGTCAATCCCCAAAACTAGTTATGTAAAGCTTCAACGATTGCAATAAACAAGAAATGTGGTCAGAATGGAAGAAACGTATTTCTATCCTTCTGACTGCGCCACATTCTTTTCCTTGTATTGAAGATGACACACTCGTAGGAGAATGAACCTGGCAGATTAGGTAATAGTAAAATAAACGCGGAAATAGAACTGACTACGGAGATAAAGGTTGGTGACACTTCGAATTTGAAACATGTTTATATAATCTAAAGGGGTGCACGTTATCTCTCTTGGCGGGTTGGCAGGTGAATTGCCAAGCTTTTTCAGATGTCGCATTAACTGTCCTGTACACTCAAGTATTGCCTCTTAGAAACTCCTACGAAGCTCCCAACAGCTTCTTCATTTTTTCATACTTCCGAACATCCCTGTACACCGAACTAATTACAGCAACGCATATCGAACTGTTCCGGCACAAACATAAGCAAACGCGCAAAGGGATTCGTTGTTTGTGGGGGCAAAATTATTCACGAACGGCTTTCGTTCAGCGGCGCCGAACATGAGAGACGCCTAGAGAGTTTGCCGGGGCATCACAGACCGGTGTATTACGCTCCGATAATTCCGAATAGACGAGAACAGGCAGGCCATTCATTCGACGAGGCCCCGGCTACAGCCATTCAACGGCACAATCAGACCAGACCAATCACAACATATTAGCCGGTTCGAAGACGACGTCAATCGGCGAAGTTTCTCCTTAAAACCCTCGACGGTGGTGGCGACATTGCCACCCACTAGATGCCTCGATTTGTAAATGCAGTTCCCACCGATCGTTCTGAACATTGGGGGGATGAGCGTCCGGAAGGGTTGGTGATTCGTCTCAGTTCAATCGAACTTTCCGATGTTCGCAGTAACGATTTACCTTTCTCGGCGAGTTCCCTCGTTACCGAGTAATATCGCTAACTAACTAGTTACTTAGTCCTAGTTGGTGGTCGTTGCTCTAGCGATGGGCGATCTAACAAGGCAAACATATTATTAAGCTTTATCGAACAATAATGTGACGACGATCCTACCGACTGCGCCAGTATAATGCAAACTAAGCAATACATCTGGATCTGTCATAAAACTCTCCAGGAAATCGGGGACGAGTGCAAATCGAAATACAAACGTTCCAGTTAAGGATTTATTTTGTTTTTATAGGCAATTCTATTCCGTATATTGCCGTTACGATCGTTCTTCTAAAATAACAGCAGTAATATACAGGAGGACTCCGGATGAACTCCGGTGGTGATTTAGCGAATGTTGCCATCAACTGAATCGGGGAATATCTGTCCGTCATCCCACGAAAGCCGTGTATTTTATTGAGTGGATGTACTCTGTTGGGAGTCTAGACTATGTAAGGAGGGGGGATTTCGATATTGATGTCGTCACGTTAATATCTTCTGTATTAACGTCGGAGGATCGATTGTCTCTTAGCAGCGAGTACACGTACACAGCCCAGATGGTGGTATTATGGTGACAAAGTGTGCGTGGAGGGGATGGATTCTTCATCGTGTAATTAAATTTTTTTCATGAAGGAATTGGAGTTTTGAAGTGGTAGCACCGAACAACATTATTGTGCTAGAAGATTTGGTTGTTTCCAGCATAGGAGATAATATCTTCATATCTGCAGTAGGTCTGGTGGATGCGTCTGGTATTGCTTTGTTTAAGAATTGGATAGTCATGCTGGGTAGGAGGTCTTCTCAAAATAATAGAAAGCCTCACCATCACCGTTCTGTATTGGGGCATCGATTGGGTCTTTAATTTTTGCATCAAGTTGAAAAGACTAAAGTTATAATGTCACTAAACCTTCATTCACTAATATTTCAATTGGTACCACTATGAGGAATGCTTTTGGTCTCTTTAGTCCTTTAGACCGCATTGATCTGAAACTAAAACTGGTGATGGTGGTTTGAGATGTCACCACAAGAAGAGGGGCTAGCAAAATGATCTCCAAACTTTTGAAAAAGTTTGGAGATCATCACGAGGGCTACGGTTCTGTTCAGAACAAAATCAGAAAATATGGCTAGCCCCCCTTCTTATGGTGACATCTCAAACGACCATGACCAGTTTTAGTTTCAGATCAATGGGGTCTAAGGGACTAAAGGGACTAAAAAGATTCCTCATAGTGGTCCCAATTGAAATATTAGTGAATGAAGGTTTAGTGACATTATAACTTTAGTCTTTTCAACTTGATGCAAAAATTAAAGACCCAATCGATGCCCCAATACAGAACGGTGATGGTGAGGCTTTCTATTATTTTGAGAAGACCTCCTACCCAGCATGACTATCCAATTCTTAAACAAAGCAATACCAGACGCATCCACCAGACCTACTGCAGATATGAAGATATTATCTCCTATGCTGGAAACAACCAAATCTTCTAGCACAATAATGTTGTTCGGTGCTACCACTTCAAAACTCCAATTCCTTCATGAAAAAAATTTAATTACACGATGAAGAATCCATCCCCTCCACGCACACTTTGTCACCATAATACCACCATCTGGGCTGTGTACGTGTACTCGCTGCTAAGAGACAATCGATCCTCCGACGTTAATACAGAAGATATTAACGTGACGACATCAATATCGAAATCCCCCCTCCTTACATAGTCTAGACTCCCAACAGAGTACATCCACTCAATAAAATACACGGCTTTCGTGGGATGACGGACAGATATTCCCCGATTCAGTTGATGGCAACATTCGCTAAATCACCACCGGAGTTCATCCGGAGTCCTCCTGTATATTACTGCTGTTATTTTAGAAGAACGATCGTAACGGCAATATACGGAATAGAATTGCCTATAAAAACAAAATAAATCCTTAACTGGAACGTTTGTATTTCGATTTGCACTCGTCCCCGATTTCCTGGAGAGTTTTATGACAGATCCAGATGTATTGCTTAGTTTGCATTATACTGGCGCAGTCGGTAGGATCGTCGTCACATTATTGTTCGATAAAGCTTAATAATATGTTTGCCTTGTTAGATCGCCCATCGCTAGAGCAACGACCACCAACTAGGACTAAGTAACTAGTTAGTTAGCGATATTACTCGGTAACGAGGGAACTCGCCGAGAAAGGTAAATCGTTACTGCGAACATCGGAAAGTTCGATTGAACTGAGACGAATCACCAACCCTTCCGGACGCTCATCCCCCCAATGTTCAGAACGATCGGTGGGAACTGCATTTACAAATCGAGGCATCTAGTGGGTGGCAATGTCGCCACCACCGTCGAGGGTTTTAAGGAGAAACTTCGCCGATTGACGTCGTCTTCGAACCGGCTAATATGTTGTGATTGGTCTGGTCTGATTGTGCCGTTGAATGGCTGTAGCCGGGGCCTCGTCGAATGAATGGCCTGCCTGTTCTCGTCTATTCGGAATTATCGGAGCGTAATACACCGGTCTGTGATGCCCCGGCAAACTCTCTAGGCGTCTCTCATGTTCGGCGCCGCTGAACGAAAGCCGTTCGTGAATAATTTTGCCCCCACAAACAACGAATCCCTTTGCGCGTTTGCTTATGTTTGTGCCGGAACAGTTCGATATGCGTTGCTGTAATTAGTTCGGTGTACAGGGATGTTCGGAAGTATGAAAAAATGAAGAAGCTGTTGGGAGCTTCGTAGGAGTTTCTAAGAGGCAATACTTGAGTGTACAGGACAGTTAATGCGACATCTGAAAAAGCTTGGCAATTCACCTGCCAACCCGCCAAGAGAGATAACGTGCACCCCTTTAGATTATATAAACATGTTTCAAATTCGAAGTGTCACCAACCTTTATCTCCGTAGTCAGTTCTATTTCCGCGTTTATTTTACTATTACCTAATCTGCCAGGTTCATTCTCCTACGAGTGTGTCATCTTCAATACAAGGAAAAGAATGTGGCGCAGTCAGAAGGATAGAAATACGTTTCTTCCATTCTGACCACATTTCTTGTTTATTGCAATCGTTGAAGCTTTACATAACTAGTTTTGGGGATTGACTTCAATGGTTGGTCTTCTTCTAATTTTTTTTTAATTCGCTATCTTCCGCCTTTCCAAGCAGTTCTTTGGCGTTTTCGTCAACTGTTTCGTCCAATCTGTCTCTTGGCCAGTTCATTGATGTATCTGCTTCCATCTTTCTATTAAGAAGTCGCTTCGGTATCCTCCCTTCTTCCAATCTAACCATCAACCACCACTTCCATTACGATCATCCTCCTCAAGCCTTTCCTATTCTGACAAGCAAAGCTCGTCATAGTAACTATTTTTTTGTCAAATTGTTTCTTTGATTCTCTCTTCTTCTCCTATGTCTTCCCAGACCGACATTTTAGTTTGGCCTCCTTGAAGCCTCTCCATATTTTGATTCCCTTTACCAGCTTTTTGTTCCAAAAAATTCTTTGGCGTTTCCCTTCTTGGATCCTTCTATTAAGAACTTTCTTTGGTATCCTTTCTTCTTTCATTCTGACTACGCGACGTGTCCTACCCACTGCGACTCTGCATTCTTTTTTTTGGGAATCCAATCCCTGTTGCCTTCCAATTGCTTGATTGTAGTCCTTCTATGTTTCTTTAAGTTCCTCTCTCTTTCCAATGAGTTGACAGCCTGACATGGACATTGGCCTCCTTCATAATCCCATTTCAAGCTTCTCGGTCTTCACTTGCTCTTTTCCAGCTTCAAGTTCCAAGCAGTTCCTTGACGTCTTCCTTAGCTGCTTCATCCCATCGTCCTCTTGGTCTATCCTTAGCCTTAACTATTTTTTCTAGACAACGTATGGGTGTTGCTCCCAAATTGTTTAGTTTTTCTCCTCCTATGTTTCCTTAATTCTCTCCCTTCCTCCTATGGCATCCCAGACCGACGTCTTCGCTTGGCCACCTTCAAGCCTCTTCCTCTTTTGATACCCTTTACCAGTTTTTTGTTCCAAAAAGTTCTTTGGCGTCTCCCTTCTTGTATCCTTCTATTAAGGACCCGTTGATTGTAGCCCTTCTATGTTTCTTAAGTTTCTCTCCCTTTCCAATGGCTTGACAGCCTGATATTGGACTTTGACCTCCTACATAATCTTCTTTCAAGCCTCCCCGGCTACCCTTGCTCTTTTCCAGCTTTAACTTCCAAGCTGTTCCTTGGCGTCTTCGTTAGCTGCCTCTTCTCAACGTCCTCTTGGTATATCCCTTGGCCGTAACTGTTTTTTTTGGACAACGTATGGGTGTTGCTCTCAAATTCTTTAATTTTTCTCCTCCTGTGTTTCCTTAATTCTCTCTCTTCCTCCTATGGCATCCCAGACCGACATCATAGCTAGGATTCCTTCAAGCCTATCCATCATTTGCTACCCTTCTTTGGCAGCTCCCTTTTTGCATCCTTCCATTAAGAACTTTCTTTGGTATCGTTCCTTCTTATTTGCTGACCACGTGTCCTGCCCATTACAATTATTGGAGGTCTAAGTACTTTGAAGAGCACAGTTTTTCATGGCAACTCTTTTTCCAATGCGTTGACAGGCTGACATAGAACTTTGGCCTCCTTAATAATCCTCCTTCAAGACTCCTTGCTCAAGTTTCCTTAGTCTTTTCCAATTTTTCTTACCAAACAATTCCTTGAAATCCTCTTTAACTGCTTCATCCCATCGTCTTCTTGGTCTATCCTTTGACCTCAATGCTTCTATTGAGAACTTTCTTCAATATCCTTTCTTCTTCCATTCTGACCACGTGTCCTGCCTATAGCAGTCATTAAAACCTTAAGTACTCTGACAAGCACAGCTCTTCATATGTAGTAACTATTTTTTTCTGGCAACCAATGGGTGTTTAATTTTCATTCTTCTATGTTTCCTTAATTGGAAAACTCACTACACTAAACGTGCTAGCGAATTAGACATTGTGCTCCATATATTTTTGCAGTTCTTACTAGTAGGCTAATTCATGATTTGTGTTCACCACAAAAAAAAAATTGCACAGAAGTCTTGGTCAAAAGGCTAGAAGGGCGGTCCCTCCAAAAGTTTGGAAAGAAGCAGGATTGGTCTTGCTCGAAAAAGGACATAAAACAAGGAAAGACCTAGGGTCATGTAGATATATTTGTCTTTTCGGTGTGGAGGGGAGGTTACATGAAGAGCTATTGGTCAAAAAATTGGTGAAAGAGCTACAAAAAAACCGAAGATCTGGCGAAAAACCGGCATGGATTCTGGGAGGAGGGCCTGCAAACAGTAGACAATGCCATGTGCCATTAACTGGAACCAATAGACCGATATTTAAGAGACCATTCCTATCACCAGTGGAATTCCTCAAGGGTCAATTTTAGGGACCAATCTTGTGGAATGTAGTATACGGCGGATTGTTGAGGATGGAATTGTCAAAAGGTGTGACCATGATGATTGGAGATTCGCAGACGCTATGGCTGTGGCTACTAGGAATTAAGCTCTTTGGAGATGGAATCTTGAGACTGGTTGAAGCAACACAGTCTACAGTTGGCGCCTGATAGAACTACAGCTGCCAACATCATGGTGGGAACTCCGCCTATGGATCTCTTGATTAGGTAGAGAAGACACAGGTAGTAGGGCAAGGATGGGAAGAACACTGGAGCACACCTTTGAAGAGAATGGCAAGTTAATTCCACATCTACAGCCATGGATAAACCAACTACATGCTGACTTCGATTATAACATAACCTAAGCCCTGTCATCGCATGGACATTTCCAGCAGTACCTGCATCCTTGAAATAGGCCATCAGCAAATGTTTTTTTTTGTAGCAGATCAAACAAAAAAAGTCGCTTTGTTTATTTAGAGTGATGCACTGTGAGGGAGGAGGACACCGATAAAACTAGCAACTGGAAACAAATTAAAAGAAGAAACATAGCTTAAAGCAATACGAATGGGCAAACTCAACACCGAAGCAATTTGAAATTGGATATCGATGCGGGGTGTGGAAGATGACTGCAGGAGAGTTGTATCCTCAATAGAAAAAAAAACGAATATCTATATTCCTTTTCAAGATAATGCACCCCGAACATGAACAAATAAAATAAAAAACTCAACCACCAAAAAACCCATGTTGACAACAACCGAGAGAACAAAAACTTCAAATCGTCCGGGTAGAGACGTAAGATGTTCTAAAGTATATGTGAAAGGACAAGTCGATCGAAGTAGGTGTTTACCAAACATTTATCTTCATATTTTGACCCGCACCGTACGCCTACTCAAAGCGTCGGTTTTGTTTCCCTCTCTATGGATCCCACGTGATCGTTGTCCGTGTAGGACAGCGGAAGTGGTGAGCGTAAAAAATTTTTCCCTCGAACGTTCGTACGCACAGGTCAATCGAGAAGTGGGAAATGATGGAAATGCTTCGGAATATTGAATTCGTTTTCGGGTGACGTTATGGGGATATCTTCCTGAATTGTATTCAGATATAGGTTGTGCTAGTGGATTTTAGTTTTCTTGGGTTTGATGCGGGAAAAATGCAAAAATGGGAGTAATTGCACTAAAGACTATACAGCATGTTTTAATCTGAAGAAATTACTTCCATTGCGTTACACCTATTTAGACCAACTGGCACTGATGGTGTATACCAGTTCCAGTTCTGAACTCTTAAAAACTCTGGAAGACTTGGCTAAGCAGTGGCTGTTGGATTTCTACAATCACATTCTGCTGAAAACCAGTAGGGGCAATGATATTTAACTTACAGCAAACTATACCAAGTAAGAGGATCACTAGATTGATACAGAACATGCTCAGTAACAAAAGAATAACAATATAAGTTAAGGAGAGGATCAACAAAATGGTTTACCTCTAGGATCAGTTATGGCACCATTTCTTTTGAATGTGTATAGCAATGATGTTTCAACTACAACATCAAGGAAAGTGGGCAGGAGAAGCAGCCAACTACCGAAAGATTTTGGGATTATGCACAAATACATGCAATTGTATCTTCAACCCAACCTTCAAAACGCAGAAGTGAGCTAGCTCACAAAGGCCTCGATGTCACCTTCAGGGAAGATGCCTACATACCTGGAAGTGACCCTTGACATTAACTTATAAAAAGCACCTGACAAAGACAGCTCAAGAAATTAAGTCAATAAACAACATTTTTGGCAAATTTGTTGGAACCTTTTCGGAGGGCAAGAGAGGGGGGCTGAAGGAGACACACAACTTGCTCCGTTGCTGAAGAGTGTGCTCCAGTATGGTAGAAAGATTCCCACTCCAACGAAAAAGATGTCCAAATCGACGAAGCAATGATAGTCATAATCCCCACGTTGGGGTCCACTCATACAGTATGGTTTCTGATATTTGCCAACTCCACAGAACGACGGGCCCTGGCAGGAAGTGTGTAAAAGGTAACAATGTGTTCCAGTATGATATAAAGGTTCCCATACCAATGAAAAAGAGGTCCAACTCAACGAAGCAATGATAGT
>SMLS01073295.1:0-20472 GCA_004785975.1 Popillia japonica | reverse complement strand
AGTGAATTGAATTTTCCATGTGGGAATTAGATAAAGTGGCAGAAAATACAAACTATTTTGATAATGTGCTATTTAGTGATGCTTAACAATGCTCTCGTGAATAGACCCAACTTTCATTATTATTCTGATTCGAATACGTATGAATACAGAATCATGAGGAATCAAAATAGGTCGCCAGTTAATGTTTGGGGTGGAATAGTGGGCTCATATTTAATTGGACCCTATTTCTTTGAAGGACCTTTAAATGGTTTCATGCTTCTAGGTTTTCTTTTACATCAAGTTCCAATATTATTAGAGCAAATTCCAAATCAGAGCAATCATATGCCTTCAATTGGATGGAGCTCCATCATCAGCATCATTATCATCATCATCATTATCATCGTGAGGGTCGGAAATTTTTAAATGACAACTTTAAGAGCAGGTGGACTGGAAGAAATGGATTTCAAAATTGGCACCCGACTTAAATCCACCAGATTTCTTTTTATGGGGATACATTAAAGGAATTGTCTATAATACGCTGCCAACAACACCTCAGGATATGAAAATACACATAAGAGCCGCTCTTGGAACTACATATAACCCCGTAAATGTTGTGCAGGGTTGGAAGTAGTTGTCTGGAAATGGACGGTCGACAATTCGAACATTTCTTATAGAGATTTTACTTCTGGTTTATGTTATCGTTAGTATGTTATTATTATTACTGCTATTATAGACTGTTACATTCTTTCTAAGTTTCCGAGCCTTTTATTCTTCATAATTATTCTTATAATTGTAAATCGTCTAAAAATTTTAAATATCGTAGACAACTAGATACATTAGAAGTTTTATTTAAAACACATCAAATCGTACAAACAACGATTATTTGGCAGATTTTGTAAAATTACGAAAACGGCTATAAATATCATTCGATAGATAATTAAAAACTACAGTTCCTGGGAAGTTAAAACGTATGGCGTCATATTTGAAGTAATTATGCTATAGATACTTAAAGCTCTTATTTGATTATTTTAAATCTTTGGACAGGCTGTAAATGCTGCCAAGTTTATTATGATTGGGATATAAAATATGATCTCACACTTTACTGTAAATTTCGCTTACATAACTTAAATACCTGTTAAGTACTTATTTGAAATATGCAGATAAGTTTGGATTTGGAGAAAATTGAAATTATTTAAAAGACCTTAAGGTTTAGGTATTATAAACCTTATTAAAACAGACACTTATTTTGCCGGAGAATGCGAAGATGGAATAATATTTAGGGGGTTCCATTAAAAAAAAACAACTTTGATACTTCTAGACCTTTTGGGACACCCTGTATAATATGAATTTAATTTTAAAAGGTACCCATAATATTGCACATATTCTACATATAGAAATGGAACTTTTGGAAAGTCACGTATTTTGCCGTATAGTGTCGTATAGCGTGAATAATCCTGTATAAAATATGGAAATGAAATGATAGACTTTAATTTTCATATTAATTCGACGGAAAACGAACTTTGTGTCAGCCAATATCTGCTTGACAGTTGAAATGAACAGATGATATAACCCATTGCCAATCAATGTCTTTTGAGTATAGCAAAAAAAAGAGACAATGGCTTTTTTCGCATTTTGACAAGTAATGTGCTACTGTGTGCTACTTTACTACTATCAAAATCGTATATTAAAGTGGCACTTTACCACATAGATACGTCACTTTACTACATAGTAATGTCATGTCAACAAAAAACACAGTTTGACAGAAATGTATTTATTTAAATATTGGAATTGGAACTATTGTGAAATATATTAAAAGTACAATTATTCAAATTTGAAAACCTAACAACACCAATTTTATTCAATTCTATTTGCTCTTTCTGAAAATTAGTATAATTCTCCATCTGTATTCCTGAATGATTGTGAATTGCCACTGGTTTTTGCTGATGAAATATACTTCTTCAAATTTTCAGCTTATTGGCAATGCTCTCCTCGATATACCCTTCCGCCACATTAGTTGACTGCCATCCTCCATGCCTTTTAAGTGTTTGAATATCAGCTCCACTGTCAGCGAGGAAGGTAGCAGACATTCTCCTCAAGCAATGGCCAGTATAAGTAGACCATTGACGTAGACGCATCTGGGAGTTTTAAGTATTCTGCTACTTTTTGGGGAATTTTTGCAAAAGTGTTGATGCCAATAACTTGGATTGTGCACTTACCGTGATTGTAGTAAATGAAAAATCGATTGTGTTTTACGGTTTTGCGTTTCAATAGTGAATACTTATGATAAATTTCATATCTGTTGCACTCTGATCCTACGGTAAATATACGTCTCTTTTTGGTTTTGGTATCATGTAAAGTTATAATCAACATTTTTCCCGTATCTTCTATATCGTCTACAGTTAAGTTGTACAGTAAATATCAGTACCACTTTCATTAATAGAAATTTGTCATCTGAAGCCTCTTTCAAAAATTTCATAACATCTCCCATAGTCAACACTTTTGACTTCTTTGGTGTGTACCCATCATTTTGACGTTTCAATAATGCAGTTAGTTTTTTATATTGTGATATATCTATATTATCCTTAATTTGTATAGTACTTTTCAACATTGAATATGCGACCACAAACTGGATGCCTTAAGGACTTTTGCCTAAAATAATGAAAGACATTGTATGAATAACGCTAAAATATATAGAAACAAATAGCTTACCTTCTCAAAAAAATATGCTAACATTACATTTTCATCAATTATTAGTGCTTTTTTTGTTATCTTCCAATTACAAAATTTTTCATATGTCTTCTCGTATTTCTCTTTTGATTTCAAAGGAAGTAAACCCGAATACGCTTCTCGAGCGGCATTTAAAATATCTTCAGAATAATGTTCTAAAGTATGTTTAGTAGCAAGACTCATTTTTAACTAAAACACAAATCGACTTACAAAAAATGAAGTTTGTTTACTGTTACTGTGTCGTTGCTATGTAAATAAACAAAGCCGAATCAGATTACGAAAATCCTGTACAAATATCTACTATAACATTTTAAATATTTAAGCTTATTCGTGCAAAATGCGAAAAAATAGTGTAAACAAACTCCTAAGAAAAGCAGTTTTACTAAACTCATACAGCTTTAAGTTACTCGCTCGCTCCGCTCGCTCGTAGTCAAATGCTATATTCGTTTAGTAAAACATTGGTTTTCTATACTTGTTGTTTAATATACTATTATGTGATTTGTTTTCGGGCATTGCGATATCTCCTGCCAGTCATCATTCGTTGTTGTTGTAAAACTAGTAGACCCATTTACAGCGAAGGGGTGTAAGTACAGTAAAAACGCCATAAAATATTTCACACACACCAAGTGCGCGTGTGTACAGATTTCTCATGTTACTCAGAGAGTGTCCAAACATTACCTTCACGTGATATTATCAAATTTATCTTTCCCTACTTACTTTGCAATTTGTATGACAGCAGGCCTTAATTGTATACCGAGATTGGTAACAGGCCGGTTGCAGAAATTAAGCACGATCAAAAGACCTATGTAATAAATTTTATTTGAAATTCATGAAATCGAAAAATTTGTTTCGTAAAAATGCTCAGGCATGTTAGGTAGCTTTCTATAAAGGACACCTTTTAGCAGGAGATGTGACGTAGTACTTTATACTACTGTATTTTTTCAGTTTGTGCCGTCATCGATTTTTTCAACGGCTATCTGTACTTTTTTTCTTTCTATTTGAACTCCATATTAAGTACCTACCACTAAAATTAACGCTTTACATTATAAAGTTGCTACGAAACACTATCTGACAGTTGTCAATGAAGTGTATAAGTAGGTGCCGGAAATTACTTTTCGAAACTACCTAATACTAGGATACAAGAAAATTGAATTTTATTTTTGAGACAACACGTTTTAGAAGAAATTAAATTGAAAAAAAGAAAAATTTCCTTCAGTTTTTTTGATATTCAGTTTTTGTTAGTGATTTATTTTCAGCACTTTTTGGTTTTCAAATGGTTTCCAGCGCTTGTAACCATTTTTTTTTAATGCAACGTATTACAACATCTTAATTATTCAATTGAGAAGAGAATATTTCATTATACTCAAAAAAAAGTCAGGCACCTATTTAAAAAATTGCCGCCATTACAAATTCAATAAAAGCTGATGAAAAGTAGTAGCTACAATGTATAAAAGGTTCCCAAGCTTTTTGGGTTTATTACCTACAAAAAGAAGTCCACTTCTTTGTCGGCTTTTTCCAATTTCTGAGTCCTTCTTTCTTTACTATCACTACATTTTTGTACGTTCGTTTTCCTCCAGTATCATTAATCAGTCTTGTTCTAGGTTGTCAAATAGTTACTTATTAAAGTCAAAGCCTTTTTATAAACTGTATTATATAGGTTTCTCTATACGATTAAATTAATTTGCTTAGGTAGAAGCACAGTGATCAATGATTAAGATGCCTTGATACATTAACGGATTTTTCACAGTAACTGTACTTGAGGTAAAATATGTTCTGTTTAAAAGTGTGTATACTTTTCGTTAAGTTCATTCGTGGTAGCAACTACTGCAGAGTTCCATCGCAGTGACGTAAAGTGTAGTAGCTGGTTCAGTAAATGGAATGCATATCTCATATTGTTCTTATTTAAAACGTTCAAATAAGAAAAATCTCAGCAATGTTTGCTTTTCATATAAATGTAAAATAACGTCCTGAACGTGACTTTTATGGAGACTAGACATACACAAAATGGAACGTTCCGAATCCTTTACGAGTGTGCTTTCATGCGCTGTAATTTGCCAATTTGGATCAAGTGGCGCGTGAAAAGACAACGCACCCTTGGATACGCCTTCGCCATATGTAAATTCGCCGTGCCGCCGGAAGACCGTATACGGCCTTATACTGTGAGGATTTTCCGTCTCTCTTTATGCGGACATAATTAGAAACAATACGACGGAACGATGGGCTCGACTGCCGAAATGGTAGGAAGCTCCGAAACCGTCTGAGAGAGTAATAAATGTGGCGAAGTGTAAGATGGAACGCCGGTAACCCGGATGGACGGCTTTCTGTGTTGTTTTCATAAAGCCCTCCGGTTGACCTAATGTGACATAACATTTGCGAATATCCACTTCCGATGTTGTCGGTTGGAGATTTCGGGATTCATTCACGTTGAAAAAAACATTTTCAAATTGAGAAGATAGCTTTTCTTTGATCTTATTGTGTTACAACATACGCATTGTCGTTCTAAGAAAATAAATTTCGTGGAAAATTATATCAACCCTGAGCACAGTTATTTTGACATAAATTCCAACTATTCGTTCAATCGATTGGTGGGATATTTATTCGTAAATGGGCTATACATATTATATGTTATGGTGCACTTTTTTACTAGATCTGTTGGTGTCTGCTTATATGTAATCAATAAAGTTTTGCTTTTTGCGTCGCTATCATATAATCTATAACAATTTCATATAATTGGGGTATCTGCACTTTCGAATTAAGCTGAGAGATAATAACTATACATAATTGCGACCGTATAACACAATTATGATTATAGCCCTATTAAAATGGCACCGCTCTGCTCTACTTTGCTGGAAACAGTTCATTATCAGCAAGTGCTCCAGTTGTACGTAGTTAGGATCAAGCGTAATAAGAGCGTAATTTGGAAAGTTAGTGGGAGCTTTCAATTTTATTATGACGTACATATTGAGCGAACCGGTGTAATATAGGGCAGAAGTTCTGCGACATTCTGGTCTGCAATATAACTTAATAAGACGAAAAATATTGAAAAGATTACGAGTAGGATTTTACACCAGAACCGCATAAGTTGGTCGACATAAAATATTATGGACCTTTAGCGAAATTTGCTTTCTAATACTTTTTCTTCTACAACGTGGTTATCACCGATTTAAAGAGATATTTCCAAAATTTTCTCATCACTATTCGTATGCGTAAGTTTATATACATAGCTTTTTTATTCATTACTGCTACGAAAACTTTGAATATGTAGATAAATCGAAGTGTCGTTTAAAATGATACCGGTATTGCTTTTAATTTCCTCTTACAGTCGACTGGTTCCATGAATCTCTCTCTATCTGTCATAAAATTTTTGTTGATTAATTTCTACATTGACCAAATATGTAGCAAGAACAAGGTACTGGCTTTAGATTCTAAGTGATTGACGGTTCGTTAGGATGGTAACATACCGGCCGTTTTGAGTCATAGGATATTTGGAGCGGCGAGGAGGTGAAGGAAGCTACCTCCCCACCAATACACCATTCATAGACTCATACGCGTCCCCACTTCTTAGCGAATTTTCATACCCCTTACCTTTGCGCGGCTTTATTTATCCTATTTCTCAAAACGACCGGTATATGGTAAGGTATTATAATAGTCCGAACATCAACTACCAGTTCCAACGTAGATATATAAGGTACTTTCTTTTTAACACTGATCAGTGAAGAAAGCTGGTAATCCCCTTCCCCATGTGGAAGATGATATTTTTATGTTTAGTACGTTCAAAACGAACATAACCTCACTTTGCGTCTGCGTTATATCCGTGCCATGTGTAAACAAATCACGTTCATCGTTTGTGCGTTATTTTCGCAATATTAGTTGTTGAACATCTTTTTAAGATACATTCAATCGTGATTTAAAAATCATGATCCAGAAATTTACAAATAGAAAGTAGCGATAGTCTTAAGATTACGCCACTGGCGGGGAATTGACAGATATTCCAAAACATAGGACACAAAATAGTGTAAGTTGTGAAAGACTTGAAGTTACTATCGTTTTTCAAGATTAGAAATATATTAGTAATACTGCAGTAGCGGCACAGTTGCGCATTGACCATATATTGATTAGATAGATCGCTGCTAGTGTTGACCAAATCAGATATTAGTTGGTCAGCATTGAAAGGAGTACCAGAGTACTTTAGTAATCAGTCATTCCTCTAATCCAAAGCAGCTTCGAAGATAATCAACACTTTCAGAGATGCCATACATTTTTTGTAAATTTAGAATATAGTAGTAACATTTTATGATTTCAGGGGAGGAGGGAGAAAAATACCATTAACTTTTTAGTAGTTTGGTAGTAACGCCTTAAATTTATAGTGAATCTGACAGTCACACATAATCACTATATATCTTACAATTAGGCATTCTCGTAAATGTCTAATTTAATAACAGGTTTATCACTTATGTGTGTTTTAGAATATATTTGCTCATTCCTGAAAGTGGAGTACCTTTTGATGCTGCTGGTGTAGATTCCTAACATGGACTCATTACATTGCACTCTAGCGGACTAGTAGAGAAGTTAGACGGCTCATTTAGATATGACAAAACGAGAATCAGATTACGATACAAAGTTTCAGGCATTGAGATTGTGCAGCTCCTGATCTCATTGTTGTTGTTGAATCCTTAAAAAGTTGTATCTTGGAGAAATTAGAAAAAAAAAATTCTATCTATCCTCCTGTATCATACTTTAAAATATTTGTGTTTTGATTGGTTCCACTTTAATGCTGTCAGGATGCTAATCAAATGTTTTAGAGTATATTGTGATTTTTGAAAACTTGTGCGAAATTCCTAATTGTCAGTTGCTTGTATATTGCGACAAAAGTGGTTCCATGCAATATTTAGATATTCAGAAAATAGAATGATATTGTCAATATTGTCCTAGTATTTGAGTATGTTGTGTTATGTCATCAGTACCGCAGGACCAGACCAGTTGAAGTATAAGACTGAGATTTTTTGTAATATCTTTTTAGGATTTGTGATATTCACAATTTACTATACTACTATTTTTGTTATTTTTTGGATACTGTAATTATACACTCAATGATCACCCTGTTAATGACATGCAGCGTTAGCGTATGTATCCGGCGTGGCATTGACTCCACAAAGTCCTGATAGGTAGTCTGAGGTAACACTTAACTTGTCTTACCAACAGGCCCTGCAATTTTCGCACGTTGCCAGGGGGTAGCGTGGCAGTACGAATTTGGCTTTTTAGATGGGACCATAAATACTGTATTGGATCAATCTCGGGTGAATTTGGAGGTCAAGACATGAGTCAGTGAAATATTCCTCGAACCACTCCCTGACGATTCGACCTTTATAACATGGTGTATTATTCTGTTGGTAAATACCTTCCTGATCTACAACGATGTTTACGTAGTACATTGACGTCAGGGATTGTTGTATGGAGATTGTGGGTCCTCATGTGCTCCATGAAAATAATGCCCACACCATAATATCATCACCACCTGCTCGGACTGGGCGACCCCATTATTATAGATTGAGAGCGCGCATAATGTTATCTCATCACTTTTTATACTCGTACAGTAAAATAGGAATAGGAACGACCATAATTGGTTGATTGCATTGTATATTATTATTCAAAACACTATAGATCGTCCCAAACTCGGTATGCAGTATGGGATGTAATACCTACTATGTCTCTCTTACTATCCTTAGTTACTTGTCATTAACGCTATCCTTCCTTCCAGTTGCTATGTTGCAATGTATTTACTATTTACATATTCCGGCGTCGGCAACAGTGTGCATCTAAAATCATACACATCATACTATTACGGTTGAATTGCTGTCAATCGTCAGTTTCACCATATTTTTAGTTAAATTTTACGTTTATTTGTTGATTTTATAGTACAAATCATTCTTTCAAGAAGGTTTTTATCTATTTTAAACGTGTACAAGGTACAATAATTTTTTTATTAGTATAATTGTGATAACCTATATATTTAATGACAGTTTTCACGGTATTTATGGAGCCTATACGGAGAAAACGGTATATACGAGAGAAAAATGTAAACTTAAGGAAGAGTATAGATCAGATTGCAAATGTTTTCAATTATTTCAATAAATGTATGGATGTCAGTGCTGCCATTCAAGAATCAAGCAAAGTTTTGGGCTGCTCGAAGCATATAATACATAATATAAAACACGGGCTATAAACTGGATCATTATTAAATCCAAAACAACCTAAAAAAGGAAGGACATACAAGTAAATGACCGAAGAACACACACATAATTAGACCACGCAAGTACATATTCGGCATAAGTCATAGTCGCATAGTTCTTTTATACAAAATATGGCACCTACATATATGTATATTAAATGCAATTTTTGCGGTTGTCTATGTTGATGATGATCTGCTCGACTTTAGTCGAGAAACTTTACATAGACTGTACATGATATGGATTTCGAATTCAAAAGAATAAAATGGAAAGGAATACTCATTGAACGAGCTATTTTTGCAACTGTTATTAGTTAAGGATTATATTGTTTTTTAATTTAATAAATTGTTTTATAACTCTATAAATAAACGTTCCAAGTTTTAAAAAAACATTAATAATGAGTAAAAATTAATAAAATTATGCATTTTTTCACTGCTTCTTAAATAAATAATTATATGTACACTCATGGAAAGTAGAGATTTGACACTTTCAATACGTTGGAAACTGTCCAATCTCTACTTACCATGACTGTACCTACGTGCAAAATGTTTTCGATTGCAAACATTCTTTGATAAATATGTATATGGTGTGTGATTTTTATAATGCATTTTAGAATACGTGTCGACTTTTTACTAGGAACTCCGCTTTTACTAGGCGACTACACTAAATTACTGAAACAAACAGTTATACCAGTATATACCATTGAAAACGTTTAATACTCATGTCCCAAGTCTGGTTAAAATCTATTTAACCAAGTTGGAACCATCACATCAGATCGAACACAATAAATAATTAATTGGTTAAAATCAATGTATACTCGAAAACGTCTATTATTATTTACGTTTTAGTTGGTTTTAGGAGTCATGAAATGTAAATGAAGGTTATGATTTGATCGTCTGAAATATAAAATTAACCGGAAGTAACAAAGTACAGCTGATTGGACGATTTGGCAACCGTGTATCGAATTCTCATATGACGTGTACTGCATATCGAGGTTTAGACGATCGAGGTATATAGAGTTATTTGTAATATACAGTTTATAGAATTAATGGTGCTTTATTTTATTCTTTTAATAGATTTTGGTGTAAAATTAATCTGCATAAATAATTTCATAGAGTACGTATTAGATTAAATTTTCACGAGATGTACTCTAAATAATAGGTAAAATATTTACACAAATTCAATTTCAAACTGTGTAATACGCCCAGTAGTAATGCGTTCAGGTTTTTGCTATCTTATCTGAAACAATCCAATGTATTACTTTATTACATTTTTAATATAAGACTAGAGAGTTACTGAAACAAACGAGAAGCGTAAAAACTTACATGTATAAATCCGTATTTTACAACTTTCGTTTTTATAACGAATTGTTATCGATCCAATTTGCTCTCTAAAATTCTCTTAGTGCAGCATCGATTGGGGTAAATTATGCTTTCAATGTTTGATAAAAGCAGATCAAATTAGTAAGTAGACGGATATAAGTCTCTGAAAGTTCAAAGGAAGCTTTTACTGAAGAAGAAAATACCATACAACAGAAATAATATTTGCCAGAAAATGTATTTCCTACAACGACTGATTTATAAATAAGTAAACAACATCGGAATATTCCACAAATTACACGAAATATTCTATTAATTTGTATTGAAGTCTCAAAGAGTGTTTATGGTGCTCTGAAGTAATTGTTTGTAAGAAATTTTATGCAAATATCAAAGTTGAAGATATACATACATATTTGATAATCATGCGATTTAATACTACCAGAGTTCACAGTCTGCTTGGATTGTCGTTGATATGTTTAAATAATTAGGTTAATATGCCACTATGTTTACGTTGTATGTAATTTTGGTTTTATATGTATGCTTATTCTGTGTTGAGAATTAGTGAAAATTCCAGATTTTGGATCAAAATCAGTCCGTAAATGGCATTTGAAAAAGCATATAAGAATTTACGTAACAATATATGTACGTAAAGTATGTAATAAATACCAATTATCAACTAATATATGTAGAATCGGTTTGAGAAAACAATAAGTCTACAACATTGGAATAAACGAATTCATTTTTAGTGATATCATAAATGTGATCCCTATCTATAACTACTTTTTGATGAATAGGAATTTATACCTGTTGACAATGTAGACCTCTAGTTCTAGTAAAGAAAATGCATATAGAACCGAATTTCTAGTTGCACATTTCAGAGTTAAAGTACTTGGAATATAACTTTGTGTAACGAGTGTATATATGTACCTATATATACATACATATACTGTAATTAGTTTCCAAGGCTTTGCCTCATTAATCGAGCTGAAAACAAAATTTAGTAAAATTCTTGCATTGGGTACGTTTAGATTCCAATTTTACGGACAACTTAAACAGCAAAGTTCGTAGTTATCCATTTAATTGCTTTCTGCTTGATAAATTGTTTTTGTCCGTAATTAATTTCTGTGCGTGTTTTATCCCTCAGTAACTACAAGCTGTAATTATTTCTACTAAAATATTAGGTTACTAATTAGTGTAGACGAAATGATTTGAGTTTTACCGGAAAATGTAATAATTTACAATAAAATATCGAATTCTGGTTTAGTTATAGTATAGCGAGCGATGTAAAAAACATCAGCAAGTTTATTCAAAGTCAAAACATATTATTTTTATTACATTATAACTAAGTTAATCTACCACTACGTATGTATGTGTTGAGAACTTCGAGAAACAGATTTTCTGTGAATATTTCAGTTCGTACGTCAATCTAAATTATAAATTTCCTAAGCTTTAATGTGACGATCCTCTTTACATGAATAAAAAAAGGATGGAAATATGATTTCTATCAGTTAACTAACAAAGTTAATAGATAGTGATGCTATTCTGCTAGATAATTGGTGTGTTGCATGCTATCGCTGTCTAACGATAAGCACCCACCACTGATCTTTACCTTTGTCTAACTAGTAGAGAATGCAATCGTCACATCGATCTTTTCAGTTTCACAGACAGTTTCAGCTATACTGGAAATAGATTCAAATTCGTTTATTTTAAATAGATCATGGTATTTTTTGTTTTATCTTGAAATATGCACATTTTATTTCAGGTCAAGTCTACGTGCTATGCTCATTGCCAGAAATGGATTTCATGGATTCAATTTTTGAAAAATTTCTATTAACCTACTCCTAACATAGTTGGTAGATAAATTTGGGTAACTCCAAACATCACAACTTTCTAGTATAATTAGGAACACATGTTTCGATGACGCGTGGGTTGTCATCAACCGAATATGTACAACATTTCTACATCCCGTAAGGTTTAAGAAGTACAGCTTGAGCAACTTTCTTCCTAATGTATTTAGATAAATTATAATTTACGGATACTACTAATTTTTTTTAATACTTTCTTTTTACGTTTTACTAGGCCCATATTGTAATTTTCTAATTATAAGTAAAACCAACTTTATCGAAAGTTTTTTTACTGAAGTAGTATTTTTAGAAAACTAAATCAGTTAAGACCAAAAGACAATAGTTCCTTGTAGTTTTCTTTTTCTTTTCGCAAAATCTAACTGTGTGTAACTGTGGAATCTCTAGGCTTTTGATGCCAGATACCTAGATACTAGTTTGTAGTTTAACTTTTCCACGAATATTTAAACTGCGACTATTTCTTGTCAGAATTGTTGGTCGCGAATGGACTAGAATTTCCAACTATTGAACGTTATCACCGCTAACCTTTTTGGAAAAAACACATAAAAGGTGTTTCTATGTTGTCCATAAATGTTTATTTAATGTAACAGAGGGCACAATTACATCTGCACAGATAATTATTTAATATATAATTTTCATAATATAATGCTGCAATGTTTAATATCGATATGTGGGATTGTAATGTTGCTTTCTATTGTAATAATTAAATACTATTATTATTATTACTACTATCTCATTATTATTAAATTAAAATAAAAAATTATTAAATTTAATTAATAATAATAATAATTCATGCCCTAACATCCCCCAACAGCTTGCGCCAATTACAGGGGACCATGAGTTATTATTACGCCTGCGGCTGTAGATCGACTTAAGATGTTATCTTTCCGCATTTGCCGTGGGATTTGGGAAACTACAAAATAATTAAATTAATTAATTAATTAATAAAAAAAAAAATAACTCTAGCCAACGGCGTGCACAGGGAAGAATAAAAAATCCCAGATTATAATGTGAAAAATTTTATTCCTCAAAATTAATTGTAAAAACATATCACAAACCTACACAATACATAATTACATTCATTTCGGCACAACAGCCATAAATTTCAAGCTGGAATTACATTTAAAAATATCAAGTGGTGCATTCTGGAATTTAACAAGTGGTAGCCCTTAGTGAAATAGAAAAACAAAAGGGAGGGGAGAGTGGTTTAGAAGTTTTGAAAAAGTTGACAGAAGTAAACAAGTAACAAAAAAACTTGTATAAAAGAAAAATCATCCCAAAAGGCGAATATTAAGTTGAAAGTGACTAGTTAGAATCTCATCCATCCAAATTATAAAGTGTACAGAAAAGAGAAAACCGACGGGAAGAAACAGAGGATTTGAAAATACAACGAGACAACAAACGGAACAGCAAGGAAGCAAACGGACAGCAGAGGATCACACAAAAAACACACACAATATTTAATTAAATTGGGAAATTACAAGGTAAGGGCAGAGGGTGGGTTGTTTTAGTTAATCATTGGAAAAAATTATATTCACATTATAATCTGGTTTTTCTAAGCAGTTCATATTTTTATTTGCGTCATTAGTGTCATTTGTTGTAAACAAAGTTCTCAATAAGCCACTGAGGGGGTGAGAGCAGTGAGACTGCCGATCATCTTGAAAGAAAAGGTGCGCAATTCCGATTCATTCGATAATATGTGGCCTTACCGAAAGCTACGTAAGTGCGCATTTCCACCACTGAAAGACCGATCAGAAAATCTCGCACTGGTACAACATTTCAAAACCAACAATACGACAATCAAAATGCTTTATCGCTTTTTCAGGTATTGTGGTTGACATGAGAAGCGTCATGTAATGTACGGCAAAATTTTCACAGCAGCCACCAGAAGCAACAGTTGATTCTCATGCAAGTTTACTTTTAAATGCCAAATGCATCAGCGTTTGATTCTAGATTACAAGAATACTTAGGCAATTGGCGGAAACTAACAGGCTCTCTAAAGGATACAAGGGTTTCATCAATACACACATTCTCTTTAGGGACGATAGGTTTTTTAATTAATAAATTTGGTAAGGGAGAAATTTTTTGTAACCTATCCTCAGTTACTACTTCCATGATTTTAGCAATAACCAATCCAATTGGAATTTATTGCGAGGAATTAGATCTTTGATTTTGTTATCATACGGAACATTTTTGGACCAGTACAATTCAATGGACGGAAACTGGCAGAGGTCCATTCAACATTCATTGTATCACGCTATTTGTGAATCCTGGCTTTGGGAAGTCTTTCAGCCGCTCTGCACTGGGCTGCATATCTGTTTGTCTCTGTTACCATTAGCTCTAATACCTCGGAGATCAGAAATAATTTGAAAAAACCAACGGACAAATATTCACCTTGTATTTTTTCCACAATGCATCATTTATTTTAGTAAAATGAAATAATTTTAAATTTATTCCAGTTACGTTGCTCCATAACAATTGGTCGTCAGTACTTTCTTGCATATTTCTTTGAATAACGTTATTTATTGTGACCAACATAGATGTGCTTGGCTTATTTATATTTTTGGTCTTTTTTCTATATGTTCATCGTCAGAAAAATCACTAAAATGGCATGGAACAAACTCATCATCCGATCCCCAAACGGCTAATTATCGTCTTGGTATGAACTACATTCCTGTCACAATTGTATTAACTTTTCTTGGTCTTTTCTGTAAAACCAATTTACGAAAAAAACGCAAAGGGGGCTATGTAAAAGCTTTTATGTTAATGTCTTCCTTCGTAGATAAAGGAAGCGAATCAGTAACACTTTACAAACTGAAGCTTAAATAACATTTCTTCCACAAGTATTTACAATACACTAATAAATTTTCAACCAACTGACCTAATTTCTAACACATTTTTAGAAGCGAATTATTACTAAATTTATTTAAAGTATTGTGGTTCAAGTCGTTAGTGATGTTTTCTAGATTTCTAGAAACAAGATAATGTGTTTCTCTGTAGTTGTTAAAAAAAATATTTGTAATGTCCGCGTTTGAACTTTTTTGTGCAATAAAACTAGAATCATAAAAATGAGTTATGGTGACTTTCTGAGATTCCTCACCTGCCGTTTCGCCTCTAGCATGGTGCATACCTTTTGATTTCTCTTACTCACCTTTCACTTCTACAGAAGCCACTTACAATAGCAGCAAAACGTTGAATTTAGAGTTTTTTTTCTTTATTTGTTTACTGTTGTGTTTTGTTTTATTATAATTTTTTAGTTGTACATATTTGTACCAGGATGTGGTTAAAACCAGAAAACCCCCATAATATAGAATCATACAGTTTTAACTAACAAAATACAAAAATTAATTCCAACAAATACTGAAGTACCTTGCAATCAGTTACGCTTACGGCTAGAACTATAAGCCAAGGAATACACTGTATAATATCATCAAACTCTGTAATTTATTTTAACATCATAGTTGTTATTGTAGAACTTTGTTGCCCACAGTTTTTGTTATTAATTAGTAGCTCATATACCATTATATGCAGATAAAAATGCAGTTGGATTTACCTTCGTGTAGCACTATTCCAGTATTTTCTCGCAATGATCCTTTGTAGAAGAGTCGGCTTCGGAGTTAAATATTTTACTTTCAAAAGTACGAAGTCTGTTGCGCTAATAATGTATTCCGTACCTGTGTATCATATTGTCTTCTTTAGTGGGGAAGTTCTTGATTATAATCGACGAAATTCGGTATTAGATTAATTATAGACTTTATTTACAAAAATTTAACAACTGTTGTTGAGAAAGTAATAGGCTTTTCTAGTCGATTAACAAAATTACAATAATTCACTGTTAGCATTACGCAGTTAAATCCAGCAGTTTAATTATTTGAATTCGTTTTGTTTTGATGTATTTTCTCTTTTGAATATTTTTATTCTGATGGTCGGTATTTTTCAAAAGTACATACACATATCCAATCTAAATTCTATCAAAATAGAATACTTCCAAATATGTATTTGATCATATATGGTAGTAAACAAGATTGGTTCATTTTTTTCTGCGGTATAGAGATAAAAGCAGATTGCTCGTTTGCTGGAAGTATATTTTCCGCCATATCGGTTCCCGGCAGACGCGGCAAGCACGGCTTCTGCCTCCTGCTGACCGTTCGTTCATCGATTCGATAGCAGACTGCATTTCAATGAAGCTTTTCCGTTATGTTATTTTTTTTTGTCCCAAGGAGGCTGCAACGGAGATGTCGCCGCCTTTGCGAAATAGAGTATACCGGAGATAGTAAATAATGCTCTGGTATAGCAGACAATGATTTTCTTTTCCCCGAATTTCTTGGAAATAGGGCCTAGAATAAGACTACGAATACTTTTAATTCTTAAGGAGAGCATGTTTTTTATTTCGTTTTGTTTGCGTTGTATTTATGTTTCATTTATTTAATGAACATATGTATGTATGTAATTGTATTTTTTTATTTTATATGAGCATTATTTTTCGTCTTACCGAATTTGAGACATTAAAGAACAAAACTGTTGAAAATTTTGATATATTAAATTTGGACAGCAATAAATTCTGCTAGACGGGATTCATATACAGTGTGTCCATTTAAGACCGCGGTCTTTGATTGTAGCTATATCGTTAACTCAATAGAAATTCTGATTGACGGTATGTTAATGAGGATAAAAGAACCACATTTTAAAATTAATTTGACTTATAAAGGATGTCCCAAAAAACCTTACAACGTAATTATCATGTTTTTTTTTTTAATTGAATGACCTACTTATTTCTATTGAACTGAGTGTACTTTCAGATGCTTTGTTTAACCCTAAAATAATTTTGCTTTAAAATGCGACCTGGCCAAGTTATTGAATTTTTTATATTTTTTTTTTGCTGGAATCACTACTTTAGTTAAACTTTAATTCCCCCGTCATCTTTCATTTATTTTCAATGAAATTTTGAGAAAAGTCTAAACTGGCATTTTATCTTATAAGAGTGGAATGTTATGTGTTTATTATACAGGGTGTCCAAAAATATTTTTGCATATAAATATCTTCAATTCCATTTTATGCCATTTTCTTAAATGGAATGCCCTCTATCTAGTAGTATGTATCGATAGAGTATGTATTTATTTACCTTTAAAATGATACCAATAGTTTCACTTTTGCCTTTGACTATTTTTTTTTAATTGCAATTGAAGTGTCGCAAATAAGAAAAAGCGTAATTACTACGCGTGTTTGATTTGTTGTCATGGTTTCAATTAAGTAGACGAGTGTGAATTATGACGTTTGCTAAGTAAACATCGAGTTGCTACACACTAGTAAATAATATTGCTGTTTGTAAACCACAATGATATACTCTCGTCAAGAATTAGTAATCATGATCTACGTTATTGGTGAATGTTTTGGGAACTGCCTTTTGGCTTCACGAGTGTATGCGGAAAAGTATCCGAACAGTAGACATCCCGATGAGAGAATACTGCAGACACTAAAGGAAAGATTTGATCGTACTGGAAGCGTGCCATACGAGAAAGAAAGCAGAACAAAAAGAGTTCTAAATGAAGAAAATCAACTGGCTGTCTGTCTTGCGGTGGTAGAAAATCCACAAATTAGCTTAAGAGAATTAAGTAAAGATCTAGCATTAAAGAAATCATCCGATGGAAAGTGTCTTCAGTGCAATAAGTTCCATCCCTACCATATGCAACTGCATCAAGAACTTACCGAGAATGATTTTCAGAAAAGAATTACTTTTTGTCAATGCGCGCAGCAACAAATAGCCGAAAACGAGAATTTTTTTAAATTTGTGCTCTTTACAGGCGAGTGCACATTTCACAGAAACGGTTTTGTGAACAACATAATTTTCATTTTTATGATACCACAAATCCCCACAAAATCTATATTGGTAGTTCTCAGCACAAATGGAGCATCAACGTTTGGGCCGGCGTAGTAGGTACATGATTTTGTGGTTGGGCCTTATTTCTTTGAAGGTAGTGTAACCGGAGAAGTATTCTTAAATTTCGGACGATTTCCCCGGGTAACAGAACATCTTCCTAACTTTGTAAAACAGCAAATGTGGCTTCAGCTTGATGGTGCACCAGTTCACTTCAGCGCAAATGTCAGGGAGCATATATCGGAACAATTTCCAGAGAGGTGGATTGGCAGACAAGGTTTGTTATTAATACCAATGACCTCTGTTTGTATTATTCATTTTTTTCTTTTCTAGGTCCCATTGCATGGCCACCCAGATCGCCAGACTTAACGACTATGGATTTTTTTTTGTGGGGAATTGTTAAATCAGATGTGTATCGTTTTGAACCCACAACAAGAGCAAACATGATGGAACGTATACAGCAGTCGTTCAGACGTATTACCCCTGCTATGCTTCAAAAAGTTAGAGCATCTCTGTTACGTAGATTTGATTTGTGTTTGCAGCAAAACGGTAGACATTTTGAGCAGCTGCTGCGCTAAAAATTTCAAAGATTATTAGTATTTCATACAAAGTTCAATAATTTTTGTACCTTAAATTTTAATATGAAAGTCCTTTTATTAAGTATATAGGTCACGTTGATATCTCTATTTTCGTAGCACAAAACCTAAATCTCTTCAAAATTTCCCGAAAGTTCTGAATACTTTTATGGATGTTTATTTGGATTCATATTTGTCACAAGCATGATTCTTTGAAATTCCTATTAAATAGTTATTAAGAGCTCTCTCACTACCAAGCAGATTACCAATTGCTCTACATCAATCATTCTTATTCTGTTTATTTTTTCTATAAACTATGCTTCCAGCAGAATTAAGTTTATTCTTTATTGTCTGCAGCATTCTTTCATCAGGATTTCTATTGTTTGAATATTTTTGCGCATACACTCCTAACTAAGGAGTTCCCAAAACGTTCACCAATATCAATAATAAATCATTTCATTTTGTGATTATTGTTAACTTATGTTGTTTTACGATAATGAAGGGTTTTAGAAAACAATTTTGTTTAACTTACGGCAAGAGTAAAATAACTCCCACTAATTATTATACACAATGCATGAAAAACATGGATAATTATTTATTTAATTGGAATTTAAAGAAAATAGTAAAAGATAAAAGTGGAAAGATTGGTATCATTTTAAAGGTAAATAAATACTCTATCGATACATACTACTAGATAGAGGGCATTCCATTTAAGAAAATTGCATAAAATAGAATTGAAGATATTGATATGCAAATCATATTTTTCGACACCCTGTATAATAAACACATAACATTCCACTCTTATAAGATAAAATGATGCCAGTTTAGACTTTTCTCAAAATTTCATTGAAAATAAATGAAAAACGACGGGGGAATTAAAGTTTAACTAAAGTAGTGATTCCTGCAAAAAAAATATAAAAGAATCAATAACTTGGCAACGTCGCATTTTATAGCAAAATTATTTTAGGGGTAAACAAAGCATCTGAAAGTAAGTACTTTGTGGAAAAATACCTTACTGAATTGATACGTCTATGTGAGAAAATGCTGTTTGTTTTAATCTAACTCCAGTAAAATCATTAGTATCAAAGTTTTTATGACACACTCTGCAGTTGCGATATATTTTCGATGGTGTCATGCCTCGTTCGGACAACCTTCTATTTCCACGTATCTCAATCCATTTTCTAAATAACACCACATTTCTCTCTGGATTTGAAAAAGAATGGTTACTTAAACTGCCCCCACACTATACCAGAATCCTTCCAGTGCACAATATATTCGAATCATTAAGCTATTAACATAATTAGTAGTTAAATAAAATGAAATGCAAAAATATATATTACTTTACTGGTATCACTTATAAACTGCAACAATGTTCTATTACGTTGTTAAAACTTTGTTTGTGGCACAATAATAGGGAAGAATAAAGGAGAAGAAATTAATAAGAATATGTACAACTACTACTACAACTATTAGCTATCAATACTATTACTACTGCTAATAGTGTTAACAAAAACTACTGCTACTATCACAATACTATACAAAATGCAACAACAAACGCTTGATATTAAAATTAATAAAAAAAAAGAAAAAAACTATTCTTGCAAAAGGAATTCTAACCTATACTGCAACTACCTACTACTACTGTTAATGATACTACTAACAAAACTATAAACTCTACACTAACAATAGAAAGAAAATACATACATAAATACTATGTAAAATAAAACTTAAATAATCGAAAAGATTATTAATAACTGATATAGAACGGTTATACAAAAGCTAAGGCATATGCTCGCTCACATACCGGTCGTTTTGAGTCATAGGATATTTAAAGCGGTGAGGATGTGAAGGAAGCTACGTCCCCACCAATACACCGTTCATAGACTCACACGCGTCCCCACTTCTTAG
>SMLS01073294.1:0-37044 GCA_004785975.1 Popillia japonica | reverse complement strand
TATACTATTGAAGTGATCAAATTAAGCAAGTTGGAATTACAGGAATTGAACTTAGTTCAAGTTAGTTTTGTATAAATATTACCTTAATCTATACTGACAAATAAGGGAATGAATTACGTAATAAATACCATTAAAGTATGATTGACGAATTCATAGTTATGATGTTTATGTTATAAATATGTCTGAGGCACAATTTCGTAAATTTGGGCAACAATAAAGGCAGTTGGTACATATCTGAAACGTTTCTTTTTGATCACAGCAAAATTAAATGTAAATTTAAAATCGTTTAAGAAAATCAAACAAATTATTAACCAAAATTATATCCAACTATTTAAAAAATATATTACCCTATAATAATCCTAATGGAAAATTACATAACCGCAGCAAACTTTCGATAAGAATTCCATTTGCATTGGTTCACAAATGTGGATTGCACGAAAAACAGAAAATCAAATTCAATAATGATTATCCGATTATTTTTACATATTCGGAAACATATGCACCCATCAAGCAGTACATTTTTTTCTTGCGTATCCATATGCCAATAAAATTGTAACAATTCGATCAGAAGGAGACAATCTCCCATTGAAACCAGCCTAAAAACTCGACGAGAAGGCAGAGAGAGCTAAACAATTGACAAATGTTCGAAACAGATGTTCAAAACTGGATAAGATACTGGCCATATCGGGAATAATACATTTCATTAATTGCTGGGAAAACACGAACAGACACCATGGTGTTTGCCGGAGCATTAATGGTAACAACTACTCTTCAAGAGCCACAGAATACTTTCGATTGAAATGCTATGTTCGCCGACATATGGAACTCTTTTCGACGAACGGATTACCAACAAACCGTAGTGGACTACCGTTGTTTAAATAAAATGAATATTTATGTAGTTTCCTCTTCTTTTTTTTATTTTTTCGGCATCGGGAACTAAGCGCTCGGGCGTACAGCTTTTTTTTCTATTCGGCGGAGCTTAATGTCAATCAAACACGGCACGGTCCGGAACTGCCATTCACTGAATAATCTACGACATCTACATAGACGGAAAAGTGGTAAACGTTAAAATATGTAAAAATATTTATTAATTATAATAGACTAGAATGTTAGGTTGGGTTTCTTCTGTATGTATTGGATTAATACGTAATAATTCAACACGTTAAAGGATGCAGAATTAATGAAGCGCAGCCTATTACCAATCGTGCTTTTAAAGAGTAAAAAGTTTTAGTTTTTGTAGGTTTAAACATCTAAGTCTAAAAGTATAAGACTCTTTGGGCCAGTGCTTGATAAGAAAGTAGTAGCAGTGGTTAGTTTACCTGAAGATGAAGCTTGAATAACAACGTTTGCTGGTCGAAATAGGGTTTGTTCTACTTGGGGCCGTTAATCATGAACAACTTGCGTTCATTTTCATACCATATTACTATAACCAGTCTTAACATAAGACGGTGGCGCTTAAATGCACACCCTGTATATACCGTATTCACGTTCACTGAAAGACCTTGCCAATAGGTACAACTTTTACATTTAAATTTTTGTTCTATCTATCTCCGTTCAAGAATTAAATCAAGAAGACTGGAAATCTGCAAATTTTCGAAGGGGTGTTTCACCCTCTCAGAATGAATTTCAGCACAAACAATTTTGTTTTTATTTTCAGGTCTCAACATACTCTACTTACCTACCAAGTGTCATTAAGATCTGAATTTGACAGCCGGGAACCTTTCCTTGTTAGTTGTTATCTTTATTTTGTCTTACTTTTTCTTGATATACTGGGCCCTATTATGCTTGTACCACTTGATAAATTTTGGAAATAGTCTCTCCATCTTCTCATCATATCTAATTTGTTGGTTACTACTTCATTATTTGCATATTTTATATATATTTATTCTCATTGCCTTTAGTGCTTGATAGAACAACTTTTGATTAGCTTTGCTATTTGTTTCAATTTTGTTTCCAAGGTCCATTCATGCTTTCTCTTTCGCTTTTGCAACTAATGTTTTAACTCGTTTCCTTTGATTTTTGTATTTTTCGTGTTGAGTGGGCGTATTGTCCTTAAGGTATATTCGTCACACCATGACAGACGATATATTTTTTGTATTAGTTTTTTTAAATATTTGTTTAAGTACCTAGGTCAGTGGGAGAGACCTTCTAAGGAAGCTGCAACAATGGCTAGGTACATATGTAATAGCGAACGGATGAAATGGGCCATAAACACCTTTCAGCCTATTAAGACACAAGTAGATGGGATTCTTCCAATTCTACTTCAAAAAGGCCAGGAGGAAATTTTACCACACGTAATCCGGATAAGTCGGAGCAGTCCAGAATTGGGATATATACCACAAATTTGGAGAAGGGCTAAAGTCACGTTTATACCAGAAGCAGGGAAAAAGGATGTCACGCACCCTAAATCTCAAAGACTTATCAGCCTACCATCATTTCTGCTGAAAACAGTGGAGAAGACGGTAGATAATTACATCAGGACAGATATCTTGGAGCGGGTGCCACTGCACCCCCGTCAGCACGCCTACCAAACGGGCAAATCCACTGAGACTGCATTAGTAGAGCTGACAGGTCAGATCCAGGAGGCACTGATGAAGAAAGAAACTGTAGTGTGCGCCTTTCTAGATATAGAGGGCGCTTTTGACAACACTCCGCATGAGGCTGTCAAAAAAGCATTAACCAAGCGAGGGGTAGACGGTACGGCGGCCAGATGGTTGTCGCACCTGCTCTCCACCAGGACAGTGGAAACGGAGGTGGGAAATAAAACCATTTCTATTTCCACGACCAGAGGATGTCCACAAGGGGGAGCAACCTTCCCACTCTTGTGGAGCTTGACAGTAGACGAACTCCTAAGCAACCTGACCAATCTAGGCATATCCTGTCAAGGGTATGCCGACGATATAGTCATTGCGACCTTGTTCAAAGAGGACTTACTGCTACGAAAAGGTGGTGCCAATCAGTGGGTCTAAACATAAACCCCGCGAAGACCACTCTTATAGCATTCACAAGAAAGAGGAAATCAAGTCTCAAAACTATAAGGATTGATGGGCAAGACATAGATTGGAGAAATATCTAGGCCTTATTCTAAATAATAAACTTTCGTGGAAGAAGCATGAGCTTGAAGTAACAAAAAAGGCAAAAAAGGCCGTAATGCTCTGTAGAAACTTTGCAGGAAATAATTGGGGATGTAACTCGAAGATACTGCTCTGGATGTACACTGCAATAGTGAGACCAATGATCACTTATGGAGCAGTGGCTTGGAGCAAAAGAACTAACCTGGCCAGCGCGAGGGCTAATCTTGCCAAAGTGCAAAGACTAGCATGTGTATGTATAACTGGGGCAATGAGAACTTGTCCCACAGCAGCTATTGAAGTGGTATTAAACCTTGCTCCTCGCCACATCTTGGTGGAGAGCACAGCGAAAAGGACCACACGTAGAATGATCAGGGAAGGATTAGCTAGGCATACGCCTCAGCCTCCTGAAGTCGAGGAAACCTGGGACATGCCCCGAGATGACTGTCCAAGGAGGTTCAGTTTTGTGAAAAGGTTCACCACAAAGCTTAGTACCAGAAGTGAATGGGACATGGACACCGTTTCGAAACTTAATAGTAACGCCATCAAATGGTACACTGATGGCTCTAAAACGGCAGAGGGAACTGGAATTGGGATATATGGGCCTAGAACCAAATATTCCGAAAGCTTGGGGCTGTACCCAAATATCTTCCAGGCGGAAATACACGCCATTGACAGATGCGCCCAGTTCAACATCGATAGAAGCTATGAAAAGCAAGAGATTATCATAATGTCTGATAGTCAAGCAGCCATCAGGGCGCTGAAATCCAACGTTATCAGCTCCAAAATGGTTTGGGAATGCCTAGACAAACTAAATGAGCTAGGCAAAAGAAATAAGGTAACCCTATTGTGGGTCCCGGGACACACCGGAGTGAAACAGAATGAAATAACAGATAACCTTGCTAAGAAGGGAGCCGAAACACATTTTGTTGGGCCTGAACCTTTTTGCGGGATAAGTAACAGCGCAATGCTGGAGCAGCTCAAGCGTGAAGTAGAGCAAAAGAAATCCAAATACTGGGAGAATCTCCACAGTATGAGGCAAGCTAAAACTCTTCTGGGAACATACAACCAAAAGAGATTCTCAGAATGCATTAGGCTCAGCAAAAATAATATTCGTATATTGACGGGAATCCTCTCAGGCCACTGCAAACTGAACGGACACCTAAGCAGCCTCGGAATAACAAAAGATGCCGAATGCAGATTTTATGGGGAAGAGAATGAATCATCCATCCATCTACTCTCAAACTGCTCTGCACTGCGCAACCGAAGGGCTTTGCACCTAGGAGGACATGAAATTGAAGAGAAAGAGCTATCTAATCTGAGGTCTTCCGATATCCTGCACTTCCTAAAAGGAATCGGACTAATTGGCCAGCTGTAAACAGCGAGAATGGGGGACACAATAGATCTTTTAGGTCGCAGTGGATTATCACCCCAACACCATACATACATACATAGGTCAGTGGGAGTAAACATATTTCATTTCTATTTCTATTATTATACTTACATACATAGACGATTGTACATATTTTAACTATATAAAACTTTTTAAATGCCTTTTTCAAAATGCGCAGACATTATTGTTGTTGATCGTTGTAAATAGTTGAATTTTCTAGAACGTTTCGTTTTGCAAATTACAAAACTTGCACTATGTCCAAAAATATATCCGGTGTTAAAACGCTGGTTGACAGTCAAAAACAATTCTATTGTGATACCTCCATCGGCAAGCCGATCTTACTGTGACCTGCCACAACGATCCGGATGGGATAATTGCACCTCAACTCTGGAAGTCTGGACTATCGGTCTACCACTGCCACCACCATGCTTCAAAACCATAACTTGTACATACATATGTATGTATACAAAGCTGATCTTCAAACAATTTTCAACCATAATATTCTAATACTTTACTCGTAATATCTACTAATATCATGAGTAAAGCTATGTTATTGCTACATATTCTGTATCGTACTAGCTAATTGCGGAAAATTGAAGTATTTCCCCATAATCAAAAAGAGTCCCACGGTAAGATTGTCTCAACATCCTCGTACTGCTCTTTTTACATCGCATACTAGTATACGCATAACAAACCATCAATTTTAATTAGATCGAATGTCATGACAATACTGTGGGCTGCAGAGTACAAACTACCTCACCAATAACGCGAACAATTTCAGAAAAATACCAACCGGTTACATACGTATAACAAGAAACAAGTACGCGAGGTACATTTTGCATTCTGTCATGTCCGATACATTCGACTTGTTAACATGTCTCGAAACGATAGTGTCGCATTAATATGAACTAGTTTTTGCTAACGTATAAAGCGCGTTGGTAATCTCGCGCCTAAACCGAAGACATACAGAAATGGACTTCACTGATATCGTCGGAGAAACGAAACATTACGATCCCTGTTGGATATTAACCGCTAGCAAGTTTTAAGTTAGTTAAGTAGGATGTGTATGTACACAAACATATTTAAATTTATATTTAATACGAAAGCGATCGTCGAAACGTCAGGTTTCGAACGTATTTGTAATACGATTCTGAGACGTCCGGTACCTTGTTGACCGATAGGGTCGAGATAAGAAGAAACGTGTTTCAGATTCACGTAAGTATAAAATTCGACGGACAACACCTGCTTTGACATCATTAGCGGTGAAGTACCACTAATTAGTTCAGGTAAAACGGTTTCGTTTCGATTTCTCGCCTTTTACTGTGAACGCGGACATTTCTCTGACAGTCTAAATGATTTATAAGGTTTAAATATTATTATTCATCTTGTAGGCAAGACATGCAAGGAATTATTAAAATAAAATGTTTTCTTTATATTCTAGAAGCTCGGTAGGTATTTGGTTTTATCCTTCAGAAATTTTAGGACTTTAGGAAGTTTGGAAACTGAAATACTGCCAGCTATTTCTTTTTGGATTTAAAAGACTAATTTGGATAATCTATACAGAACAGACCACAAGGAATAATCGGTAAATGTAATAAAGGAAAACAAGAATAAGAGAGATTCATGGACTCTTGTTACATGGAATACAGGAAATAATAGAAGAATTTGAAAAACATGGACTCGAAATATTAATAATAAACGAAACGAAGAAAAAGGAAAAAGGGGAAATGTTACTTAAAAGTGATCACATGCTAATATAGAGGGTTACCTTGAAATAGGTATTAAATAAACTACGCGAATCTACGCGAACTACGTATAAGTGTGTAACTGAAAATGAAAAAAGAAATTTATTTGTAAAACATCAAAAATTTTCAAATTTTAGCGCCCAAAATGGAGTTAAATTCGGTCAATTTCCTTGTTTATCTTGCATTTATACAAATATTGATCGATAAGAAACTGTTACATGGTATGAATAGTGAATAGTGTATTGAAAAGTGGCTGGCTGGTACTTGCAGGAGACCAAGAAAGGGAGACATACATATACAGGGTTTTCCACGTAACCCGTTTTCTGTGTATTAGTCTTAGGACGGTTCTGAAAATGTTGCTACTTGGTGAGTTAAAATAAAATGTTTACACTCATGAACCACTTCCGGTTATACCGGAAATCATAACCAACTGTGATATTTAAAATCGAATATCATATTTTTTTAGTGCTTTTCTAGATTCTTTATGAGTTTTATAACATTTTGTATCAAGGTGTCAAAAATTAACCATTTTTGAATTATTTTGATTTTTGTGAAATTTTTTGCTTTTTCAAAGGATCATTTAAAATCAGATATCTAAGCAGTGAATGAACCGAATTGTTTCATATTTCTGCTGGAGGCGATGAAAGGTAGAAGAGACTGTTTAACGTCTAAACAGTTACTAAATCTCTTACAGGGTGTTCCGAATTTAATGAGTAATTTTCAAATACAGAAAAATCGATTTTTTTTGAATGGAACCTCCTGTATGTGAATACACCGTACTAAATAGATAAATATTTTGCATCAACCAGCTGTAGGTGTCCCTATGTTTATCTGTCATAGTTTTAGTTCATGCTCTGTTTATGTAGATGGAAACGGGGATCATTCTGAACACTTATGAAGATCATTGGGAACACATTGTTTGACTTTAATTTGTTATTCTTATGTTATTTTCTTTCTTGTTGTTGTTGTTAATGTATATTTGTTATTTTGTTTGATGATTCCAAATTAGTACAATTTGTCTAAATCCACAACTATTTAGAATTTATTTTCCAATGCTCACTACTAATAATGTTCAATTTAAAAAAATTATTGCCAATAACTCTAAAACTATGACAGATGGACATAGGGGCACCTACAGCTGTTCGATGCAAAATATTTATTACTTAGTATAGTGTATTCACCATAGAGGATGTTCTACTTAAAAAAATCGATATTTCTTTATTTGAAAATTACTTAAATAATCATTAAATTCGGAACACCCTATAAGAAATTTATTAACTGTTTAGACGTTAAACAATCTCTTCTACCTTTGGCCACCTCCGGCATCAATAACAAACAATTCGGTTAATTCACGGCTTAGATGTGTGATTTTAAATGGTCCTTTGAAAAAGCAAAAGATTTGGGTTAATTTTTGACATAAGAAACCTTAATACAAAATGTTAGAACACCTCATAAGGAATCTAGAAAAGTCGGTAGTAAAAAATATGACATTCGATTAAAAATATCAAAGTTGGTTATGATTTCCGGTATAACCGGAAGTGCTTCATAAGTGTAAACATTTTATTTTGACTCCCCAAGTAGCAACATTACGCTCTACAAATTTTCAGAACTGCCTTAAGACGTTAACACAGAAAACTTCTATCGAACGAGTTACGTGGAAAACCCTGTATAGGTCGGCAGTTCGGTGACCTACAGCGATGCTAATTTTATCTAGTCCGCTTTTATTAATCGTACAGCTGATCTTTCTATTGTAAAGTATTTTTATGAATACTCAATTTTAGTTATTTGTTATAAAAAAGTTCTTTTTATAAAATTTGTGATGGTCCTGAGAAGAACCGATGTAAGAGAAACAGGACAAAATATTTACAAAAGATGTTCAAAGTGTCCATCATGAGCAGTGACACAGGCACCAATGCGGTGACAAAATTTATTACGCATCTAAACTTCAGCATGTTGTCGTGAATGCGTTGTGCTACAACAAAAATGGGATCTAGCAAATCTTTGGCATTTTCAAAACCGATACAGCAATCATGCACTAAATTTTTTATCTATGCTCAGCGAAAAAAGTATAATGGATTTAAGTCTGGACTAGCTGGCAAAGGAATGTGACTTCCACAGCCAACTCAATGTGGGAAAGTTTAGTTTAAAAATGCTTGAACAAGTCTACTCGTATGCTCGGGTGCTACGTAGTGCATAAACCATAATTCTTGTTGTATATCATCCAAATACTCGGGTAATAGATCCCAGAGAAACTTTAAATACAAGTCTGCATTTAATCGTTGTGGGAGTCCACGTGGTTCAAGTAATTGATCGCTTATTAAGCCTGCCCAAACATTAGCGGATATCTTAAGTTGCGAGAAGCCGTGCTGTATCGTTGGGATTTTCATATCCCCAATGGTGAATGTTGTGGTAATTGAAAAGCCCATGTTTGGTAATCGTAGTGAAGAAAATTACGGAAGCGAGATCTGGCTGTCGACCTTCTCTAGGCTGAAACCAATTCTGAAATTCTAGTTCCGTTAACCTTTGCACGCGTTGTACATATATAGTACAGATACAGTAAATTCGTTTCAAAAATTTGAGTAGTAGAGACACATTTACTTGCTGTACTAGATTTATTATGCTTATACCGGGATTGGCTTCCACAATGTTTAAAATTTGCTTGATTGGAACACCCTGCATGATTTTTCAAGATCGCGACCCTCGTAATGTGGAATTACTGAACCTGTATTCCGAAGCCAATATACAAAGCGCACAATCATTGCAGTCGAAAGATGATATCTTTTTGGGTACTGTTCTGCATACAAATTTTTTGCTGCAAAACTATTTTGCTCTGTTTCTCCATAAATTAAAATCATGTCGGTATATTTGAGATTCGTATACGCCCATGGCAAACAGATGCATCCACAGCAAATGCCAAATGGATACTAAACAAAATCTAACCGCAGGTGTCAATGATGGTGAAACTACAATGGGAGATATAGGTATCTTAAGGACAATACGCCCATTCAATACGAGAAATACAAAAATCAAAGAAAACGAGTTAAAACATTAAGTGCAAAAGCGAAAGAGAAAGCATGGGTGGACCTTGGCTTGCATTGTAAAAATGATTCATTATTTCCATTACAACTATTACAATATTTATAGAATAAAATAAACAATATTTCTACAAAAAATGAATATCCAATCATGTTGATCTTTGTAGTCTTCGATTTTTCTAACGAATTATCCTCCAGTTTTTGACCAGAATTACTAAATCTTAAAACCAAAAAGCAAGATTATATAAATAATTTAGCTTGCATTTCTAATTACTTACAATTTAATTTACATTAGTAAAAGTATTAACATTTTTATATAATACATTTATATATTCTTAAATATAATTCTATACCTTAGCCCAGATATGCCGGAATTATTTTTTTTGAAAATTTTCTATTATATTTATTAGAACACCCCACAAATACATACGTTACTAGACATATAAATACATAGATTAGCTAATTTGGTGCGGTAGAATTAAAATTTCATGAGCGTCCTTTTAAAAGGACACTCGGCAGATATTTTTTTTTCAAAAAATAATCTTTATTATTCATTAATCTTATTTACAATAAATTTAGCAACGCATTTGTTTTATATTACATTTTATCTATTCTAAAAATATTTTAATGTCTTTTGTGTGTTCTGATGTTCTCTTCTCTGCGGTGGGGAGTTGTGTTGATTGGTTTATCGCAGGAAAAAACTTGATTGGTAAAACCTACTTTTTTTTTATTTGGGTTTCCCTTGAGCGGGTTTGGGGGAGGGGGGGTTCCCGGCACTAGTATTTTGGCTTCCACACTTGCACTTCGCTCTCCCAGCATTGCGTCTTGAGGGTATCTGTGTTTTCGGGTTGTTTTCCGGGCTGTGACGTGTCTGATTTTGGGGTTGTCGTTTTCTTCTGTTTTCTTTAAAAACTTCTTGGAGATCTTTAGTGCTTGTTCTTTTATGGGGAGCACTTTTGCCCATCTGTGGAGGTCTGGGATTTTCGTGTACCTGCTAGCTCCCAGGGCTAGATTTTTTCATTGCAACCTTTAACAAACTCAAAGGAATGTTATCCTCTTCCTCCCACAGTTCTTCATCTAAATGTTCCATTACTTCTGCTTCTGCACGTAGTTGGGACCCAGGTAGATTATCTATTGATACAAAATTTTCATCTCCCGAATCCTCATCGGTTAGATCAGCTAAGCAATTTTCAGGTGCCATAAGTACTATATCTACTTCATCAGTGTTTACATCATCCTCTTCCTCCAAACTTTGCAGTAATTCGTGTAATGTTAACCCTCTAAAATAAAGTCTTATTTCAGTTTTTTCTACCCATATGCCGAGTGTCCTTAAAAAAGGACAGCCACATTTTATGCGTATATGACAAGTACGCAACCTTCAAAAGTACAAAATACTAGGTTAGGTATATAGTGTAATTATATTACTAAAGTATTTTATACACCAAGGAGTCGTATTGCAATATCTATATATATAAAACTTACACACTTAGTCGTAAGTCCACGGGAATATCCATGATGAAAACAACAATATTTTTAAATTATAAGTATACAAATACTCAGCACGAGAATTAAATGCAACTTTAAATTATACACGTGTTAATACCTACATTTATCGAAATTAACTACGACATCTATGAATTCTAACGTAAAGTGCAGAAAACTAGACATATGTAAGACAGTTACAGGTGTCCTTTTTTAAGGACAGCCGGCAGATCTGGGTTAGACTTTTTTTGCAGTAAATTTTTTTTGAAAGGCATGTTGATATTTTTTAAAATCACTCGACATGTATTACATAAATTTCGACTTATTCTACTAATAACGTGATTTGACAGAAACAATTCTATAATAAATTGATTCTTTACTTATTCTTGTTTCATTAACATAAGTACAATTGGAAAATTGTCTGACAAGACCCGTCAAAAAGAAATATTAGTACATGAACATGGATATCGAGCAAGTCATTCCAGAGGACTATAAGACATTTGGAATGCTTTTCTTTACATTGAAGCTTGTGAATTAACTTGGGAAGATTGGGAAGGCGATTTTGCCTAGTTGGAGTTTTTCATTGAAAAATTTGATTTTAATGGTTGGCATGGGGTGTCGCGTAACAAGCTATTTCTTTCATTTTCTAAAGTAATTTCTTTGGTGAAAATCTAAATTTATTTCATACTATTTCAGGGTGAAATGTTGCCTGGCTCAGACAGCCAGGCAACACTCAAAGCGATTAGCTCAGAAAGTGTTGACTCGAAACTGGTTTGGGACTGCGTAAATGAGGTGGATTCCCAAAGGAAACTAACTTTGGCCAGGGTTCCCAGCCACAAGGGTGTGAAGAGAAATGAGGCGGCAGACGATCTGGCCAGACAAGGTTAGTCAAAGCAATTCATCGGGCCTGGCCCATCCTTCGGCACTACCAAACCATAAATCAAAGAGTCCATCAACGAATGGATATGCTACAAGTCCAAGGAATGGTAGCAAAGATCACCAGGGCAAAGACAGGCAAACGATTTCTGAAAGCAACAGAAGCCTGAATTCACTAGAGACCTGTTGGGCAAAGACAGGAAAACCGTCAAGACGTCAGTAGGTCTGCTGACAGGTCACTGTAGACTAAATAGGCATATGTATGTACAAGATAAGCTTAGCGGAAGATGCAATCTGAACATTGTTGCCACCCCTACTCTAATCTAATCTAATCTAATCTAATCTAATCTAATGGAGTGTCACCTAACAAACCATTTTTTCTATTTTCTAAAGTAGTTTCTTTGGTACAAAATGTTGAACATCTAAATTTATTTCAAAACTACTTCGGGGTGAAATGGCTACATATTTAATATATGAAGAAGCAGTTTAAAATATCTTCATTTCTTGCTCTTAATCCATGTAGTTGATCTAGTTGACATAAGAAATTAATGACATTTTAGACAAGTTTGATGCATAGTCAAGGAAATGCTTATAATCTTAAGTTGTTGTTAGTTTCAGCTTGTGTACCGACATATTTATTTTTGTTATTGGTAGTCATACTATACAGCCTTGCAAAGTTTTTTACAGATCAGAATAAAGTAATATTAATCTCCATTACACTTACATTACCAACACCAACCTATAATTTCCCTGCTGTAATATTAACAACTAATCTCTAATCTAACATTCGTTTTAACTAAGAATTTTAATGAATTCGTGTATTCTAATGCAATTTTAATTCTAGAACTACGTGTACGGCTCGCTAATAGTTGTCAGATAACTGAATGCTTGCTTGAAAAGTTGTTTTTTCTCCCATATGAGATCATTACCGGCCCTTGGGGTATCCTATTTGCATTCCTCGGCTTTCGTTTCTTACGTGAACAAGAACGCCAGCGCTGGTTTATCATTCTAATTCAGTTTTAATGTAGTTTAATGTTTTTTTAATGATACTAAGGTGTTGCGGTGCAAATTAAAACCTACATATGTGTAGGTATATCTCGCTGCAATTGCCGATGATAGGAGCTATGTAGATTCTAGTGGAGATGTTTATGATGCAGGAAAATCGTTCGTATAAGAATAAATATCGTCAATAGCTGTACTAGTTTTGTAACAGAATTTAAACGGTATATTTCTATTTATGTACATACTTTTTAATTAGCAGTTAAGATATACATATCTTAAATCTTAGATATCTCCACAGATAAAGTTTGATTCGCTTTGTACACAATGTAGGAACATCCTCAAGTTACATTTTTTTTCTGGTACATTTACTGCATCTGATTTACAATGTTGCAGCAATAATTAGACAAGTACTAGTTCCTATAGTACAAAGAAGAAGGATACTTAATAAGCCGGTTGTTGGCGGATTAAAAATCCGTCCGTGTAAAAGTAAGAGGAAGTGTACAATTACGTGAGAAATGATTGACGGACAAGAAGCTAATTTGAATAAGCCGGAGGTAGAGTAAGACGCGTTCTTACATCCATACGTACAACATCATATACATACATACATACATACATTTGTATTACAGTTAGTCGTGTTCCGTTTAAAATTATGACGTCGCCTTCATTGCCTATCGTTAGAACGTTGCCCAACGGCCGTTAAAATGATTTAAGGTGTATTTAGTAGCCGTTGTTCCCTGTTTTCCGATTCCGAGCTATTCGTATGGAAATATTTCGTGGTTCCCTAGAATAAGAGATATATGAGTTTGATGGATTGAATATTTATCGTGCGATTATACATACACAGGTATGTAAATTTGTTTTAATCATAGTATCGGTACGTGTTAAAGCTGGAATCGTTAATGTAAACACGCATGTGGTAAGAGTGATGTGAATTTTGTTCGTAATTATGGATGAATTCAAAATGTATTACAAAATTCTTTGGATAGAGTAATTATAGAACACACTTCAAAGCAATTTGATTTTATTTATTAATGAATCACACACAACTTAGACTGCCCCTGATTGTAAGTTACCTATGCTTAATTATTCCAATATAGCTTATTGCATATCATCAATACTGTATCACCTAACGTCTGCCTCTGCAGTGAAACAAAAACTAAAAGTTTGAGTAAGTAGATTTGTCTCACTATCAGTGACGGTTTTGACATTTGACGTTGCAAATTAGTTGTAATTTCTGTTGGACGATTCTTCTGATTTTGTTCACTTCTAAAAACCAGGAAAAGGAGAGAAATATATCAACTAACCTGCTCTAAATGGTATTAGCACAAAATATCATCAAACATTTTGTAAATTTGCTTCTTAAAACTGGACTTGTTTTTAAAAATCGCGCCATTTGAGCTACCGTAAAGGTCATCCAACCATATTTGATAAATGTCATTTTTGATTTACAAAATGATGCGATATCGTCTGGATCAAACTGTATTAATCCCTAAAACGCAATTTTAATACCTATTCTGGTTTAGTTTTACACATCACACAATATTAATCGTGGTACAAACAAATTAGGGTAAGAACCTGTACCTTTGGACATTTATTAAAACACTGATTTTGTGATTTTTTAAAAGAAAACTGATAGAAGCTGGGAAATTAATTTTCGTGTTGTGTAGCAATACGACCTGTTCTGTATTTAAATCCTTAATGAAGTAATGATAAAGTATGGTAATTTCCTGTTGATAATTATTTTATAGAAAGTCTGCATTTCGTACAAAGGTACACAGACTAACGGGTACCTTTGGACTGATTGGTTTGTATCTTTGGACGTAGTACACATAAAATATTTAAAAAAATTAACACTCGGATATTGCAAAAATATATATTATAAATCTATTTATTAACATAAAACAAAAACTCTGACAAAGTTACATAAAGAACACTCTACAAAATCTTTAGAATATGAATAATTTCTAATACAAAAATTAAGACATATTGTAATTGTCGAAAGAAAAATCAAATATAATATGAAAATGTAGTCTTGCAGAGTCGCCAGCCGCTCGAGGTGATGGCAACTTTAGAATAATATCATCAGCGTCTATTTCATAGGGCTTTTCTTTCCCTTCTAAAAAGTAGTTACTATCCTTTTTCGTCTCGTAAAATTTTACAATGTAAGCACAATTACTAATATCTTCCAACACATTAGCAACATAATGTTTTATGAGTTTTTTGGAAGCTAGTTTTACTAATACGAAGTCTCCTTTCTGTATTTTGCTAGCCTTTCCTTTAGACACCACAACTTGGTCATATTGTGCTGGCTCAAAATAAAGCTGATCATCAGAAATGTCAACATTAAAAGCATCGTCAGAAGTATCTTGAAAAGATACATCATCGTTACTTCCATCTTCGCAAGAGGAACTACATAACTCATTTCTTGCCTTTTTTGATCTTTTTTTTACTTTTGTTTTCGCTTTCGCTTCATTCGGTTTCTTCCTTTTTACTTTATTAGCGCTCTGTAGTAACAGCTCATTCTTCTCGGGTGTGTCTGTTAGAATACGTGTCTTTCCTTTCTTTTGACGCCCTCTGTCACTATTATTTCTGGCAGATGCTTTTGGAAATGGTATGATAGATTCAACAGACAGAGATGGTGAAGACGTAAACGGGATCTGCTTAATCAGAGGTACAGAGTTTGCATTTGTACTTGAAATTGCTGCAGTCACAGGCAAAGAGCTAGTACTTGGAGTTGATTCAAACTGTGGTACAAAGTTTGGACTTGCGCGTGGACTGGGATCAGTTACAAAAACAGGATTTGTCGGCGAACAACTTTGAACTTTTTCTGCTTGAGCTTCCGGTCTATCTGTCACATAAGATTGAAGAAAATCTTGTTCCGTAAATATATTAGAATTTAATGGCCACAGACCCGTCACTTCAAAGCCCTTAATAATATTATTGGGCGTAAATGCTTGTAAATAGGCCTTACCTGCAATCTCTGCAATGTCATAAATTGTAATGGGTTTGCCGGGGTTGCAAAGCCTCCAGTCTTCAGCAGCTTTGTTATGAAAAGTCTTGTACGGCCCAACAACCGTGCGGTCTAAGGGCTGCATTTTATGCGAGGTATGTGGATGCAATGTCAACAGTACTATACCATTATCTTTGGCTTTCTCAATTATAGCAATAGAGATGTGGGTTTCATGGTTATCCATTAGCAGCAGCATAGGTTTCTCTTTTATAGGTTTAGCTACCGCAATTATATGTTCCAAAAATTGGAGAAAAATGGTTTCTGTAGACCACCCAGATGGATTCGCAGCTCCTACGCTACCATTTGGTCCCCCTTTCAACATATGAGCCTTGAAATGCACTCGAGGGAATACAAACAATGGGGGTATCGCCTGACCAACTGCATTTACGCATGCTAGCATTGTTACATTCACATTCCTTTCGGCAGATGTCAAACTTTCCAGTTGTTTAATCGTCTTAGGTCCCAATATCTTAGGTGGTTTATGTACAGTAAAGTTCGCAGTTTCGCCCATGTTGTAAATGCGGTCAGGAGTAAAACTATACCTATCCAGTACATTTTTGTAATTATTAAAAAATTGTTGCACATTGTTTTTATTAAAGCTTGTTGCCCGAGATAAGCTGGTGGATTCAGGTTTTCGTAATGATAGAGCTGGCCAACGATTTCAGAATGTACTAGCCATTCTCGGCCAGCTGTCCTTTTAATTTCCCATGAATATGGCATTTTTTGCCATTGCTTTAGCATACTCAAAAGCTAACAATCTTGTTCGCTGCTTTGTTAAACCAAAATGAAGGAATGCGGATTTTTCCAGATAATTAAACAATTCTTGCTCCTCTGCAGCATTAAAAACTTTATGAACGGCATAATTAGGAACCGCAACAACAATATCTTCCAGAGATGTAATGTTCGGATTTTGTTTTTTTATATAATTATGTAATGTAGATTTACTAATATTCCATTTTTTTGCCACAGTACGTATAGATGCTTGTTTTTCGAACACCTCTCGCACAGTTTCTTTAATCAAGCCAGGTGGTACAGTGTCACGTTGTTTGCCAAATTTGCTTCGTAGCACTGTAAAAAACGTTTCAAAGATTTTATGGTTACATATGAGAGTAATACATGTACTTTTGGACATGTCCAGATGTACATGAAACTCTCTGTCCAAAGGTGCACGAAACAAACAATCCTAACGAAAGACTATATAAGAATTATTAGGTTAGGTTTTCAACAAACTATTATCAACAAATTAGACATTAACCATTACTGTATTCATTATTACATGAAGTTAGCGAAAATCGACTATGGCTACTGTGATGACATTAGATTAGATTTATGAAAAAACTTACTTTTAGCACTGAAAATATTCCAGCAGTATTTGGTAACACGCACGCAGACAGACAAAATGGTGGATCTCTACAAACAGTGCTGCCTGTTGACAAAAATTAAACACAAGGCACGTTCCGAATATTTTTAGGTAAGTATATGATACGTTCAGATATTTACTCTGTCCAAAGGTACAAGCGTCCAAAGGTACACGTTCTTACACATAAAAAATCGATATTTCAAGGTCAATACGATTTAATTGATGCTAACTTCAAGTTATAAGCCATTCCATTAAAAATTTTAAAGTCGTGCGTCAAAATAAAAAAATAAATGAATACGATATTGCTAATTTTTTGCTAATAAATGTATCAGTCTTTAATTACTTACAATTAGTTAGAACATCATACCACATATAAGAATCTTGCTGATGGTTGAATTAAGCTAATATACCATTTGGTTTCATGCTCTATACATTAGTGAACTATTTATTTTTAGTATTGCTGGCTGATTGGATTGTTAGGCGCAAATTTTTACGGCCGTCAGCTTCTTGAGAAGGCCTCTCAGCCTTCGGTAGAAACTGACAGCATGTTCAACAAAACGTCAAGTGAAAGCTTTCCTAGGCGATATCATTCGAAAAACTTGGTGATTAATGTTTGTTTAAATGTCTGCTTTTAAGTGCATTTCAGAACGCTACAAATTGCATATAAAAATCTGTATTTCAAGGTCAATATGATTTACTTGATGCTAACTTCAAGTTATAAGTAAGCTATTTCATTAAAACTTTAAAGTCGTCAAAATAAAAAACAAATGAATACGATATTGCTAATTTTTGATAATAAATATATCAATCGTTAATTACTTACAATTAGTTAGAACATCAGACTGTAAGAAACTTGCTGAAAGTTGAAGTTAAGCTATTAATAATAATAGATCACTTGGTTTCATGCTCTATACATTTGTGAAAAATTTAATTTTAGTATTAGTGGCTGATTGGACAGTTAAGCGCAAATTTTTACGACCGTCAGCTTCTTCAGAAGGTCTCTAAGCCTTTTGCGGAAACTGACACCATGTTCAACAAAACGTTAAAGGAAAACTTCTCTATGCGACAACATTCGAAACACTCAGTAATTAGTGTTTGTTTAGGTGTCTGCTTTCATGTGTATTTCAACACTAAGTCACTATCACCCACAGAACACCAAACACTTGGATAATTGCCAACGCGTTTCGACAGCAATGCTGTCATTATCAAGGCGATAATGACAGCATACCAAGGGCAGTTTTATTATCGCCTTGTTAATGACAGCCTTGCTGTTGAAAAGAGTTGGCAATTATCCAAGTGTTTGCTGTCCTGTGGGCGATAGTAATTTAATGTTCTACTTCGGCACCAAGAGATCCAGTAAATATTTGTACATTTCAGAAAAATTTTAACGCTAATCTGACACAAAATTATTACCAGTATTTCATGATTCTGATTTGAAAGTAAACTCTTTCAAAAAAAAACCAACTTAATGGCGTATAAATGTTAATGGAAGATCTGATCTAATCAACTTCCTTTCTGCATTGCTGTGTTGGATTATTTAGATGGATTTTGACTATCTGACGTTATCATTGCTTGTCTGCTATCGTCTTCCAGACATACATGATTTAAGCAATAAAAGTTGGTACCTTGAAAGACAGAAACTGATTTCCCGAAAAAATTTAATCTGTAAAGAAAACTTAGGTAATATATAGAGTACTAAGAATTGAAGAAACTGTTGTTTTGTCATTCATCTAAATACAAATCTGGGAATGTGTTGGTAGACTTATTCCCAGAATGGCTAAAAAGAGCTCTAGCTACGCTTGGTCAACTGATGACAAACATTAGAAGGCCACGCTAGAGCAGGCGATCAACGTAAGCACTATTGGTCCTCACAAAGCATTTCGTAATAAATTTACTCGTTATACAAAAGGAAGGAGTTAGCAGGAGAAGAAAATAGAGAAAGATTTAGAATCTGCACATTTAAATACGCGCAAGAAAAATTACAAAATGATGGTAAAAAGGTGTCTAAACCGCCAAGATTTATTTGGAACATGAGATCTTGGATGGAGGCTGTCAGAGAATTCTAAAACTATGAACAGACTATCAATCAAAAACCAAAAGTGTTGTTAAATACAAAAATTTTATATTAAGTCAAATCACAACTGTCAAATTGTGTTTTGCTATTGTATTCCTATTGCTAGCTTTTCATTTTCAGGGTTAATGTATTGATAGGGTTGGTTCCTGGCGGTCAGCTTAACAATTAGAATCCAGTAAATTACAATTTAGTATTTTATAGATTATAATTTGCATTTTAGGTGTAGTTGCGTTGACGATGGCGATCTACAAAGTACTGTAACATCGGATAGTCAAAATCCAAAAAAATACGACGAATATTTTTCAAGGCTATGTTGACGTAGCTGAATAATATTCAGAACGATTTTAAGAAATCGGCAGCGTAAGTTTCTAAAATATAGAGAAACAACTAAGCAAACAAAATTACAACCTTAATGGCTAAAAAAAAAAAACAAAATCAGAAAAGAATCATCAATAGGAAGAAATCTCCTGGATGAAGCTATCCTGCACAGACTACCAAGATAAAAATGGAGGTACATGCCTTAAAGCAAGAAGCTACGAGTAGGTGTACTATGCGCTACTTAGATCATTTTATAATTAGGTTTTCTAATTCACGGAATTCTGCGAGGAATGTTGATATTTTGACCCTGAAATGGTTTCACTCGCATTATTTAGATTAAAAATTTAGAAAAAATTACACAAACAGAACATTAGAGAAAGCAAGGTTAAATTTAATTATTTTGCAAAGAACTCAATAAATGGAATGTATTAATTAATTTTTCACTAAAAGAATGTAAACTCCTGTTCAAAATTAACTCACCACTTACATTTTCAGACTTATTTTTATTATTTGAGAAAATATTGACCAAATAAAAGCGTTTACTGTTGGAAATCTTAGGTGCCTTATGTCAAGTAGTTGTTGTCATATTAGGTTAAGTAATTTGTTGACTTTATTTTTCACTTTGATAAGTGTATTGCTTAAAGTTGCTGTTTAAGCGTTGGTTATTTTTGTGAGTGGATTAGTTCTCTAGATCAAAATTTAACAATTTAGTTATAAAAAGATGGATCGAACACATCATTTAAGCAATGATGAATGTATAAATATTCACTGGATCTCTTGGTGCCGAAGTAGAACTCTAGATCACTATCACCCACAGGACACCAAACACTTGGATAAATGCCAACGCGTTTCGACAGCAATGCTGTCATTATCAAGGCGATAATAAAACTGATGAATGTGTTAAAGCTTCAACTTTGCTAGAAGAGGGAAAAACTATGCGTTATGTGGCCAATTTATTAGGTGTTCATCATTAGTCGAATGGATGGAAGATTTAGGGAAGCCGGAACACACCATAGAAGACCTGGCCAGGGCAGGAAACGGGCTACAAGTCAAATTGATGAGCGCTTTCTCCGACAACAGGTGTTACGAAACAGAGAGTGTACAAGTAAAGAGCTAAAGTAATCAACTTGAAACTGTCAGAAATTTTTGCTTCAACCGTCAGAAGAAGGTTAAGGAAACTGGGTTGGTTAGTAGAAGGCCTGCTACTGCACCACTACTTACTGCAGATCACAGATCACGTAGATTAAGATTCGCTAGAGATCATGTGCAGTGGACTATCGATGAGTGGAAGAGAGTTTTGTTCACAGATGAAACTAGAGTAAGCGATAGAGTATGGCGGAGACCTGGAGAAAGATTTTATGACTGTTGTATCCTTCAAGGGAGCCATTTGGTGGTGGTTCGAAAATGTTTTGGGATGGAATATGTTTCGAGACACGCACAGAATTGGTTCCTATACGTCCGCAGTCTATGAATGCAGAATTCTATCTGGAAAACATTATTCAAGGCCACGTGATGCCGTTTGCGCCATTTATAGGGAATACCTTTATTTTCATGCAAGATAATGCAAGACCTCACATCGCAAGGAGTGTGTTAGATTACTTAAATGAAGTCAATATTCAAATCTTGGAGTGGCCACTGCGCATTTCTGACTTAAATCCTATAGAGCATCTTTGGGATGCTGTAAAAAGATCAGTTCGACGTCATGTACCTGCCCCAATAAGCCCACAAGAGTTGAAACGTGTTGTCTTCTTAGAATGGGAAAACATTCCGCAATAAATCATCCAGAACTTAATAATAAGCTTACCCCGCCGATTGCAAGCGGTTATAAGAGCTCGAGGAAGTGTTACGAAGTATTAGTCTTCATGCTTTTTTGTTAGTTTGGACACTTTCTTAGTTTGCAAAGTTAGGGAGATTTTTATAATTCTTAAGTTTTTGTACTTGTTCGCCAAATGATTTGTATTGCTTCAAATTTTAATTAGAAATAAATGTTCTGCGATGCAATATTGCTTAATTATCTTCATGTATATTTTCCTAACACTAAATTTAAATAATGAGTGCAATAGTAAAGAGATAATTAAAAAAATTATAGTGGTGCGTTAATTTTGAACACGAGATATAACTGAACCTAATCACTGGAATTTCATTTATGAAGTTCTTCGAAAAATAATTAAATTTAACCTTGCTTTCTCTAATATAATTGCTTAATCCCAATATGTTTAAATTTTTTCTAGATTTTTAACCTAAATAATACGAGTGAAACCATTTCAGGGTCAAAATATCAACATTCCTAGCAGAATTCCGTCAATTAGAAAACCTAATTAGAAAGTGATCTAATTGGCGATTAAAAAAACGCAAAAAACCGGTTGGCGTAGAAGCGGCATAGTACACCTACTACTACGACTTTGATCTTTGAATTTGATAGTGAAAGTATTTATCTTATGTTGCTGATACTTTTTCCAGTTCTAGGTCAATTATAACACTTTTAATTCCATTGAATGTTCGACACACATTCAACTCCTTTCATGATAGATTAAAATTTACTGTTGAAAAATAAAATTCAAAATTCACTACACTAAGATAAAAAGAGATTGTGATAAATGTTATGTAGGTGAAACTAGACAATACTTAAAAAAAACGACTTTATAATTATCAATAGACTGTAACGCATAACATAACCGCAGAAACTGGTTTGTCTAAGCATTCTAAAGAATTACGACATAACTTAGATTTTGAAAATGTTAAGATTATAAAAAAAGAAAATAGAAATTAGTGATAGAAGGTTTTTTAGGATTATAAAATTACACTTAAAAAATAACTTAAATTGCCCACGATATTGTAAACATAATCCCTGTATATCACTGAATTTCGTTGTCTGTAGATACTTTTATTGATAGGCATGGTTAGTTGTTTGTTAATTGACACGAATTAAAAGTCAATTTTATTCCACTGAAGAAGTTGATTAACGAAAACCTAATAAATTGTGAACTTTCTGAAATAAATTGATCTTTAATCGAATTAAAAGTGTTGCAATTGACCTAGAAGTGTAAAAAAGTATCAGCATCATAAGATAAGTACCTACATAAAGGCCATAAAAATACATATAGTGAAAGTATTAAGAATGATAGCTGAAAGTACTAACGCACTCATTTAGATTTTGAAACAGGCTTTATCGGACTTTGATTGAAGTCCAGTGTTGGATTGAATTCGGATGCAAGTTGATTTTTCTGTTTTGATGAAGGAGGCCAGAAGAAGAGACATGTTAAAGCATGAATTATTATTATTATTATTATTATTACTATTATTATTATTTTCGAAAATCTGTGTCTTCACCCTGTGCTCCAACAAAAATTGAAATTTCCTCTCAACCATCCATAAAAAGAACCTTGGTTTGGTTATGCAATTTTTTACTCCTGCTATTGTAGATGTAGTAATGATAATAATAATAATAATTTATTGGCAGTCGAGTTTGCAACGGCAAATATGTGCCTTGTCAATAAATACAAATAAATATATTTCATGTGGATGATATCATGTGGTTTAGAGTGACATTTCGTTCTATAGCACCATTTCTGGTGCTCTACATCAGCTTTATCAGCAAAAAATGTTTTGTTTAATATAGTGTATGTATATGCATCATTCAAAAGGCTGTCAAGACCACTCTCTCATACTCTTCTACCCCGAACAGGTGCATTACATTTATTTATTCGTTTTGCGGACTACTTTTTAAATTGTATCTTAAACTTATCTAAATGTTAAACATTTTTAATGCTATTATTGTTTTCTGTCGTATTTCTTCTTCATTAATATTTAACGCGCGATAACCGCACGACTCTAACGCACCTTCACCTGCTACTCTTAAAAGGAACGACCAAAATTTCACGAGTAAGTATACACGTACAGTTATGCGCTTTTTTCCGCGACTGCAACGACCTCTGTATGACGCGAACGTCGCTAATTGATCAGAAGATATCTCCCACGTATCCGCCGTGTATTCCGCGCATTGCGTACTGATGCTGTGGAACAGCATCGTCGAAGACCTTAATTTATAGGCCGCTCAGCGAAACAAGAACTCATTAAAATCCAAATTAATTTTTTCCGCAATTCCAGTCACCTCGTAAGAAATATATGTCGTACTAATTGGGTGGCAGGAAACATACCAGTTTTTATCGTCGACTGCGATCTTTCTGACTGGACTGACTGACTGCTCCTACGGACGAGTAGCCGTATACTGCCGCTTTAATAATGCTCGTTATATCATGTAAAATATTGTATACAATTACGGATACCAGTGGTTTCGTACTGTACATAAAAGGGGGACGATTTTCGCATATCTACAATCTCTGAGAAATGGTAATAGTACGATGACGTTTTGTACGCGAGAGATGGAATAATTTGCATTGTTGTCGTGTGTTATATTTGAGTGATGTTATAGCTGGACGACAGCGTTGTAAGAGGGCTTAATGTTTCTTGCATGTTCGAGCATGCTATACCATTATTTACAACATTTTTTTCCTGCCAACTCAGTTGTGTGTACAGCAAAAAAGTATAATGTTATCTTTATTAATATTGCCCTTATTATTGGTGCAACTACTTCCAATAAAAAATAGAAAAAGAGGGCGCTGAAGTCTAGCCTTATTAAAATATCTCGACTTGAACACCATAGGAAACGTTGTTTTGTATCGAATAAAACATTCTCTTTGATGTATGCACCCTAAAGATGGATTTATTGAACTCCACGACCAACAATTTTCTCTAAATTAAACAAAAACTTAACCTTGACTGCTAGAACCGTTATGGACGTCAAATTTTATAACGGAATTTAGAGTCCAGACCTTAAAAAGATATCATGGTCGTTTATACATTTTTGGTTATCTTCTGCGTTTCAGCATTTTGAATGATGTCCATTAGCTTCATTATTCCGGTATTATTGATACATTCTTCAAACAATCTTGGTGAAATCATCTCAAAAAGTTGGAGACATTACACCTCACAACTTTGTAACGTATTAGATAGGCTATACGCGAAAGATAATTGAAGTCAAATATCTGTAGAAAGAGATGGGGATTGTAAGAGCAGAGCAAGAATATGTAGAAAAATGGAATGAATAGTTTTGAAAAAAAAAGCTGTTGTGCACATTTGCCCTTACATTCTGCATCTTGATCTGTACCCCATTAAGTACCTTAACCTTTCCTTGCAATATTGCTTTCACATTCAAGTATGCAGAATAAATAGCCGCTAAGACCAGTAAAACAACAATTTCCGCTGCTATGATACGAATTTCTGTTGTTAGTTGAAACTTTATAAAATACTCCAAATTGCCTCTAAATTTCTGAAAAAATTAAACAAAACGCAGCCGCTAACGTTTCACTAAAACCTGAATTTCTGCGTTGGTGAAGCTTACTACTAAATTTTATCTTTATGCAGGGTGTTTGGTCATTCGCTTTCCTAATTTTAAAGGCATTAATTTCCCAACATGTAGAATGTATTGGCACAAATTCGTGTTGAAAAAGTTTTCAAATAAGCGCGAAAAAAAATAAAGAAAATATCGGAAAATATTTTTAAGGCGGTCTCTATACATACTGCAAGTGTGTGCGTGTGTATCTTCTACGTAAATATACCCTCGACTGTATTAAGAACAAATGCTGATATTGTAAACAATTAAACGAATTGGAAGACGCTAGGAGCAGCTGTGTTTATATCGTAAAAATATGACAATATTTACAGCTCATGGTTCAGAGATATTCGTTGTATAGGTCGTGGTGGACCAGTGCACTGGCCTCCACGTTCGCCAGACTTAAATCCGGTTGATTTCTTTCTATGGGGATGTTTGAGGGACCGAGTCTATAGAATACAGGTTAATGATATTGACGAATTGCGTGAACGTATTATTATGAAGACAGACCATATAAGTACGTCAACGTAATTTGTGTGAAAATGTACGTGAGTCACTTATCCGTCGTGCCGGACTATGTATTCAAGAGAATGGTGGTAATTTTGAACAATTATTATCATCGTGCGATCAGAAGAAAAACTGTCATTTACCAATTTTTTTTGGGATATTTGGCAAACAAAGTGAGTTGATATTTTCTTTATTATTGATGATTGTGTGTACATAATGGACAACAATACACAATGGACCTTTAAACCATGCTTATTGATTATCGCACATCTGTTAGCGTGTAAATACAATGTTATTAATTTATACCACTATCATATTACAAAATGCCAACACAGACATTTTTATACAGGTCACTGGACTGTGTTTAAAATAACTAAACAGCAATTTCTTTTAATGTATTATTTTCAATCGGCATCCCAATGTGTAGGTACTATCTAACATAAAAACGTTGACTTTTTCAAAAAAATTAAACACTATTTTTTTTTAATTTTTTACGGATCTTAAAATATTCGACGTACATATATGTACATACTGTTTAAATTAAAACAAGGAATGAACAAACACCCTGTATATTGCCGACAAGAAAGACAAGGAAAAAAATAGGTAACGTACATATACATATATGTACATACATTAGGAGTATCCATAAAAAGCTGCACATGCGGCTTATGTCTTCAAAATGAAACATAATGCTGATTTTTTTTTTTCAAAAAATCTAAATTTCATGTCAGAATTGTTTAAAACCTATTCTGTTCTTTGTTGAACACATAGGGAAGGGAATATACAGAAATCCAATTAAATGAACATACACCTACACACAGTTCCCAAAACCAAAAACGGATAATCGTACGAAATAATACTATCGCGTCAAGACGATTTAGTTTTATTTTTTGGAATACAGATGTCTTTGTCGCATTATCATTATGCATTTTATCACTTCTACACAAAAATTAAGGGAGTGCCGGTATGGCAGAAGTTTATGGCGGCTGTTTGTAGAATCTCCTAAATGAATATAGGTACACTGTTAAATTTGTAGAATTTTTCCTAACAAAATATACGACGCGGTTAACATAATTTTCATGGTGGGATATGTAAAGAAAGACTAGCGTCTAGTCCGTAAAGGGTCACAACGATCCTGACCAATCAGCGTCTATTTTAACATATTTGAGTAATACGGACGATCCAAACCAATTAGCGTTTACTTGAACATATTTGAATAATTGAAGTAAATAACACTTAGATTTGAATACATTTTATTACAGAATTGGGCAATTCAAATTACTTTTCAGATTTTTCTTAAAAGTCAGCCAATATTTATTTTGCAATTTATTTGCCAATTATAATATAATTATATATAAGATTTTACAATATCAAGTACATTTCATAAAATAGCATGTTTTTTGTTTTTAATTTTAAACTTTAATATTATTAACCATAATTTAGAAAATAAGATCTACAACTTTATCCAGCATTTATTAAAATAATTAATTAATCCAAAATTAACATAAAAGTGTTTCTGATATATTTTTGTTATAATTGATTTAAAATTGGGCATCATATCATATTGTTTAAAATGGAAATGTAAGTCTGTAATAAATCTACTTTTAAATTCACACATTGGGCATGTTTTTTAGATTTTCTGTGAATTTTGGTTCAATTACAACTTCTCCATGATTTCTCATATGAAAGCGCAAAGGTTTTTTTTTTATTAAAACTTTTACCACAAGTTCCGCAGTTAAGCTTGTATTCTGGACATTTGTAAGGCGTAAATTAATTTAGTTTTTAGTTATGAAATTTTTTAACATATTTTTTCAGATTGCAGATGCTCGAAAACGTCTTCCTACAGGCTTTACATCCACAATCCATACTTCTATAAAAATACGTGAGAAATGGAAACTATCAAACTAACTATCAAACAAACATGTTACTACAGAAAACACGCATATAACGATGATTACATGAGAAGTAAAAATTTAGCGCGCCAAATGAAATGTACGACTATTCCAACTGACTATTCAAATATTTGAACTAGACGCCCATTGGCTAGGATCATCAGTGACCGTTTACTGACTATTAGACGCTAGTTAAAGAAAGTAGACTTCCTTCAATTAACTCCCACTAGATGGAGAAATGAGTAGCAGACGTCAAATAAAAATGGGTACTGAAGAGTGATAATAAGTGGGTGAATTAAGAAGTGAGAATAAAAACTTAAATTGTCGTTTCTCTACTTACAGAGGACCTAATTAGAATGTTATTAGGAATAAAAATTCTCTCTCTCTTATATGTATATTTCAGTCGATTTGCTGCTTTGCAGTAATGTGTAATTGTAATGTTAGGTTATGTATTAATTTCGGTTATTTATTTCAATAAGAACTTGTGTTTAGGAACATTAGTAGAATTTACATATGTATTGTCTACGTAGGCAACTCAATCAATGGTGTATAAAAATAATCTCCGCAAAATAATTGAAATTTACCGGTAATTAAAAGGTAGGCGAATATATTAAATAAAATTGTTCGTTTCATTGTTCATAAAGATTTATGAATACAAAATGTACATTACATACATACATACGAAGATGACAACATACATATACATATGATCTCAGTGGGCATATACAGTAGCATGAAAATATTAATTTCTGTGTTGATATTATTACTAGCAACATATCTCTATGATGCAGCAGTTCGTAAGTAAACAACTACCTACCTAATTAATCGTATGAGTTTTAAATACATATAAAATATAATTTTTTATTTATTCGTAAGATACAAAACAATTATTAATATATTTTCATAGTTCCATCATGTGGAAGAGCCCGTAGAAGGGACAAAACTGGTAAATGTGTAAAGGTAAGTACATTAGCAGAAGCTACAGTACAAAATATCTTAAATGTCTTTTAATTTACACACACACACGCATATGTATATAACATTGCCAAAACGTTATCTTTTAGATCCATTCGCTTGAAAATCTTCAAAATATGTTTCCTACAATATCAGCGGACTCCAACCCCACTAAATTTGTAGCATATATCAATGGAGATGGTAAAGTTAGTTTGAAGAAAGTAAGTTCACGTTGATAGTATTGGTATAGCAATTTAATTGTTTTGTAAATTCAATGTGAAAACTGTTTATTATGTATTCAGTAAATCGTTATTTGTACTGCTGGTATTTTTCTCTTTGGGAGATATTAGATTGTTTTCTTGCTAAAGAAATGACTTCGTTGTTAAAGTATGGATATTTGAACATGATTACGTAAAAGCTGTCAAGTGCTCTAATCTTGATGATGCAATTTCTATAGCGCATCAAAAACACTGTGTGCTCTACGATATCTACATCCTTCCATTGCAAAATATATTATATGTGCTAGAGTTGTACGATCTAAAGCATAAGGTAGAGCCTACATATGTAGATTATACATTTTATGTGTTTTTAATAATGTTTTTTGTGTTGAAAAATTGTTGTTAAAGTGGTGTATGTACATTTATATCTAACTGTATTTAGTTATGGTACCAAACTAATGATGAAAAGTTGGTCCGGTTAAATCTGTATGCGTTTCACATATTTCATATAATAAATAAAGAAAAGCATTAAACGTTGTCGTTGAAAATGCCTTTATTGTTTCTCGAAGTATTCACCTTTATGTTTAATACACCTTTGCATGCGTTCGAATCATCAAAAATCGTTGCCACGCAATTTATTCTTGACGTTCGGGAACAAGAAAAAGTCATTGGGTGCCAAATCAGGAAAATTTTTTCAAATAGTCGGTTGTTAGACGAGATGTGTAAACACTCGCATTGTCTTGATGGAGAATGATCCGACGGCGCTTGTTTGTTTTCCGTATTTCACTAAAGACTTCCGGTTGTGTACCATTCAGAATTGGCCGTTTTACGTTCCTCTAATGGTATAGTTGCCACATAACCAGTTTTCCCGAAAAAACAAGCGACCATTTGTTCCAAAGGGCTTCGAGCGCGAACAACTTTTGTTGGATTTGGTTCATCTTGAAACACCCATACAGTCAACTGCTGTTTACGTTCCAGCTCATACGCATATATCCAAGATTCATCACCTGTTACAATCTTATATATGTACGTCGTTTGAAGCACCACCATTGTACTTCTTGAGCATTTGTGTGCACCAATCGATACGAGCATCTTTTTGAGATTTTGTCAAATTATGGGGCATCCAACGAGAACAAACCTTTCTCACGGCTAAATGATCGTGCAATATTTTATATATGCTGGTGGAACTAATGCCTACGGTTGCCTCAATGAATGCTTCAAAGCATCAATGTTTTCTGGCACAACAACTGATTTTGGACAACCTTCACGAATTTCGTCAGTGAGCGAACTGGATGGGGCTTCATCGCCAAATGTGGAAGTAAGTTGATCGATGCACTCTTGTCGTGATAATCCACGTCGAAAGTCGTAACAAATCATCGCACGAAAATTTTCTCGTGTTAATTCCATGTTTTCGCGAACACTCAATTTAAAAATCACTGTAAATAACACAAATACCGCTCTTTTAACAAATAATCCAAGGTAGGTTATGTTTAAACTTTCCTATGGAAACTTCAAATGACACCTGACAACAATCAGTTTTGCCAAGGCTCAAAATATAAATAGTGGTCCTCGTACATACAAGTGCACACATTTATGGACAACTTAACTGTCAAACTTAATTGTCAAACACAGCAAAAACGGAATACAGGTGTTAAAAGTTAATGTACCAGACCATTGAGATATCGATTGTATTTCTACAATTCATAATCTATTAAGTTGTCCTGCATATCTACTTCTTTAATTTTCTTAATGCAAATATACCTCTTCTTCGTTAGTTTCGAGGTAAAATTTAAAATCTATGAATTTGACGTGAAGCTATTTCAGTAATCGTTTTCAATCTGTTTCTTCGAGTTCGGTACTATCACTTTTGCTAAGTTATCTGCTGCCAAGATCCATCCACAAAATTTTTGACTGATAGGTTCTCTGCTGAAGCAATAACCAGACTTCGAAATTCAGCTTCCAGTAGAGGTTTATCAGCAGATTTTTGGCTGCTTCCAATCTGGACAAGTGTTGAAATTTTTGGGAAGTACAGTATTTACAGCTTTGCCTACTACTATCTTTTCATATTTGCTACAAGATTTAATTCATTGTTGCTTCTTGGATTTAGTATCAATTAGCCATGAACTGAGAACGTATACTTATCGTTTAAAAGCTTTTTTCATCATGTTCTTCTACGAAAGAACAAAGCACCTTAAGGAGCCCCTGGTTATCCAGAAGATTATGATATCTTCTTTGGAGACTTCTGAACAATATCATCAGTTCTAGCCCTTAACGTGAGATGTTCACCATGTCTGTTCCATTTCATGTGCAAAATAGGAGACAATGAGGATCTACCAGTACCTAATGAAATTTTATATTCTACATGAATTGGTATTCTTTTTTAGGACAATAGGTTTGTAAACTAACTCTAAATTCTGCTATTGTTTTAAAAACAGAACCGAAATTGAAAACACCACGATTACATAATTCCATTCGGTATACAACATTTCCCAGCATACACGTCGTAATAGGTAAGTTCCAAATACACGACGGCACACTCAAAATCCGTGAACATGCTGCCATCATCGCCGCACTTCCTTACATCCATCCGTAGAGCGTGATATGGTACACATGCATCCGTCTCAGACACACATACATCGCGAAGCAGTAGCGGAGACCGTTGATACACCGCGAGGTTCGCCTCCGGCTGTTCGAACTCCTAATGTGCTTTCCATGTCACAACGGCACTTCAACACGTGTCCACCCTCTCCTACCATAGCTACCGAACACCCTCCCATACTGCGGTGTGTATTATCGATGTATTGCCATGTACTAGCACGGGTTCTCATGTGAGAGAGGTTTTACTTCATCCAACCGCGAAGTATTACACGAGTTCCGCTGAACGCGCCAGAAATTTTTTATGGACTTCGCCGGGAATTATGGGAAAGTATATACGAGGTGCTGTACTCTATTCGTTCGTCTGTGTGTAGTGTGTGCATGGGTTGGTTGTATGGCGAATGTATACGTAGGGGGAATGGGAAACTTAAAGTTTATCACGTGAGGGTATTACCTATTTTTATGTATAAAGCTAGAGTTGAATGGAAATTTTACAACCCGTAGTAAACGTGCAACGGTTGCAGAATTATTTTGTTTCAGATGGATTTTTTTTGTGAGGGATCTAGTAGATGTTGCAATTTAAGTCATATACAGAGTCTCAAATTCAGAAACCAATGAAGTCAGGAATTTCGGCATCACCTGAGTTAGTCTCAAAATTTTGTTTTGCAACTTGCCAGCCAATATGCTATCTAAAAGCAATTCTGTTGTCAATTTTAACTCCTAGGTAACTCCCTCGAGGTCAAAAATGACGTGATCTCGTTTTCGGGTACCTCTTTCAATTATGGCTTCTGTTTTTTCCAGGCGCTAGAATCATTTTATGGTACCTGATCAAGTGTCAAATCATCAGCCAAGGCTATACATATGGAATTTCTCGTTAAGCACAGATTAGAATTAGGATATTCCATAGGATCAGTCCAAGAACTGAATTCTATGGTATTTCTGATATCGTTGCTAAAGTCTCAATCTCCCCCACCACTATCCCCTCTATTTGACAGTTAACTCGAGAGATCTTTCTTTGGTACAGTTTTACTATAATTAGTTTATGAGAGGCTAGATTAAAGCCAGTTCTCACATCTAACGCTTATTTACTGTTTCGACTATGGTGAATTCACCTTTTCGGAATTCGTACTAGCGTTGAACCTCCTCTCTCGTCCAATTCTTAGCGCCACCTATTTCTTATAGGAGCTTTAAACGGTGTGGTTAATATGTTTAGCATATATGTAGTTTAGCCTGAAAGCACTTGCGACTTTCCACGTTTTAGAATTTCCGACGATTTTCCATCTAACAGAATGGTCCTGCTTCGCCATCAGCTTATTCATGACCTACAAGAGAAGCTTTGGTGCACAACTAGCAAACTCCTTTATTACTCCTGGCGGTAGCTTATACAGACCAGAAGCCTCACCAGTTTTCATACTCGTTGTCAAACTCTCCAATTCCTTTACCGTAAAAGAATTTTTTAGAACAGCTTCCATCCTTATGCTCCATATGCTTCCGCCTGTCGGAGGTGAGCTAATACGTATAAATCGTTACAGCATTCCAATTTGGCATCCCCTATCGTCCTTACAAGCTCCTTCTTGCATGGTTTGTAAATTGTTGTACTTTCCTTCATTGCCCATATATTTGCTTCTTGCGTTCTTACTGTCTCGGTTAGTTTTCTTCTAAGCTTGTTGCATTCGTTGCGTTTCTTGTCAATGTTATCATTCTACTAATATTGAATGTTTTTGCTACGATACGCCCAGAAAGTGTTTTCAGGCTTTTGTTTCTCCGAAAATTCTTAAATTATGTTATGTAATTAAACCAATACACGAGCAATGATGTATTTTGAAGGAAACAACGATTATGAAATGAAAGTTAATTCTATCAATAGAGAGATGTATATGTTTATGGCACTCATCTATCTCATGGGGCTGATAACATTTTCCTCGAATAAAGGACTATTGGCAAAGAAAGCTTTTGATAGGAGGGCCGCCAGTATTTTCGGCAAGGCTTATGAGTATGAAGAGGTACTTAGGTATGTATACTTTCTTCGACAATTTGTTGATACTTACGACGATGATATTTGAATTGATTTTGAAATTCTTGCGATTCAGCGATCCAAACGCAGCAGATCGAGCATATCCACTCAACAGATTAGCCATGTTTTTTTCCCATTTACGAGAAAATACTCTGGTATTGCTAGACATCGGAAAACTCTGTGCAGTTGATGAGTGCCTCATGTTCTCGAGGGTTGACTTCACTTCAAACAGTATATAAAACCGAAATGTGCAAGGTTTGGAGTGAAACTTTTTTGCCTTTGCCTAAGTGATTTGATACTTAGAGGATATAAGCATAATTTTTCGCTGTATATCCGCAAAGATATATACGAGGTTTCACATATACCTGGCAGTGATCAACTGACTATGTCCGAAAAGATTGTCGTTCATTTACTAGAAAACAATTTGTATGAGGATCGTGAAGTGGTTATAGACAATTGGTATATGTCCGTTAGGTTGACAGAATTTTGCTCTCAAAAAACAGTTATCTGACCAGAACTATAAGAACAAATCGATTTATTCTTATAGTTCTGGTCAGATAACTGTTTTTGAGAGCAAAATTCTGTCAACCTAACGGTGTATGTATGAGATGTATACGTTTTAACGAGCAAGTTGACCACTTTGTTTATAGAAAAGGCTCGGTAGACTAACACACAAACACCGACTTCTGTTTACAAAAAACCAGGACATATAGAGCATTATAATCAAAATATGAGTGCTCTTGATGCTATAGATCAGGGCCTAGAACCTTATAATGCACCACGAAAAAGTTTTAGTTGATTCAAAAAAGTCGGAATTCACATGTTACAACGAATGGTACTGAATTCTAGAGTCTTATATACTATTTGTAATATATATATATATAACCTGTACCCAATTACCATATAATGGTGTAGGGTGTACAATATTAATCTTTTAAGTCTTTATGATTGTGTGTATCTTCTCCATTCTCTTCTATCCTTGGCCAGTCTCTTAGCCTGTGTCCATGTTGTGCCCTTCCTTGCTAACAATTCCGCAATCACTCCATCCCAAGTCTTACCTCTTCTTCTCTTCTTCTGACTTTTCAATTCCCATACTCTCTTCACCAGGGTTTCTTCTTTCATGCGTTGCATGTATCCCCACTAACTCAGTTGTCGTCTTTCAATGAATTGCAGTACTGATGCTATTCTCAGGTCTTGTCTAATGTCTATGTTTCTCATTCTATCTAGTTTGGTAACTCCCCTGACTCTTCGCAGATATTTCATCACCATATTTTCGAACTCTGCCTTTCGCTCAGCACCCACGATTCGCATCCATATGTCAATATCGGTCTGTATACCGATTTGTACACCTTTATTTTCGGTTCTCTCGTTATTTCTGTTTTGTTTATGAAGCTCTTGTTCATTGCATGATACAGGTTTAACGTCTTTTGTATTCTATTATTGATTTCCCTTTCTTGTGTTCCCTTTTCATCTATGGTTACGCTTAAGTAGTCGAACGTTTGTATTTGTTCTAGTTTAGTTCCTTCTATTCCTACATTCATATTGATTCTTTCCTCTCCTATCACCATAACACTATTTGTAATAACAAGAAGCAAATTTCTATGTCGGATTATACGCTTTTGTTGTGCAATGATATTTTAGGCGCACAGGTGCCCAATTACAAAGACATAAAACAATCATATGACCGAAAAACACACCGACAGAGAGCCACAGAAGAGCACAAACTGATTTGTTTGCCAAAACCAGAGCAAAAAAGAAGACGTTGCTCAATTTGTTATAATAGGCATAAAAAACTAAACATACAGTAATTTGTTTGATAAATGCAATATTCCATTATGTTCTCAAGAACATTTCACTGATTATCATAACTAAACTTAACATAAATGCTACTACTTAGTTAATGTTATGTTGACAGTCAGGTATGGGACAACAGTGAGTGGTGAAAGTCAACAAACTTGACACCTCACCGGAGGGAAAAACATAGGCCAACGAGCTCGGCCCACTCTGTGTCTGGAGCGGTAGTGGTTTCGCAGAGGCCAACGAAATCTCGGCCCACTCTGCGAATGGTGGTGATTCTGAAGAGGTCAACTGGATCGGCCTACTCTTCAGAATACTTGGGGTTATATGGGGCCAACAAAACTTCGGCTCACCCAACGGTCAGGATGTGCTGGCCAACTGACTCGGCTCCGGCAGTCAGGAAGGAACAGGAGAGAGTTGGCAAGTAAGTGCATTCTAACAGCAAAACTGGCCTTTATATACACTGGCCAGTACCTTTTTGTGGCATGACATCACGAGCAAAAAACATGGTTAAAATATACGTAGCACATCAAAACTCGACATATATATGTACAGTCAGTTCTGTAGTGTACGCAATTTATGTACCATAAATGAGAGAACCGACTGAGCAAATGTCGTGATGGCCTTGATCTTATTTCTAGCACTGTGTTTTTAATTCTCTATGCAATCTTTGCTGCTCTATGGCTTCTCGTAGGTGTTTCCTTTTGTCTTTTTTTATTTATATCTTGGTTTTGGTGCTAGCCCAGGTATTTGCACAAGTCACGTTCTTCAAGCGCTTCAATTGTTTGTTCTTTTTTCGTGTCGATTATTATTACGAATTAAATTAAATTGGGCAAGTTTCAACATTTCATCCTGTTTGTACTCCAAAATTTTCCTAAAAGTTGCATCATATATAAATACACAGATATAAAAAAAAGCTGCGGCAAGCTTTTCACATATTACATCCTGTCAACATAGCATCAACCTGAAAGACAAGCCCAGAGATGGTATAAACCTCCTGTAACCAACGTAAAAAAAAAGGAAAGAAAAAACTTGGACGTGCGTGTGAATACACAATTTTCCCTGACGCAATCTAAAGTAATATGTGACGTGAAGGGAAAAAAGGACGTAGGACAACGACGGCGACAGTGTAATTCATATGTTAGTTGATGTATTCTGGTGTCGGTTGCAAGATATTACTACTACCACAATCCTCGACGTAGACGAGCACATCCAGAATGGAGGGACATGTGTGAGTGTGCGAATGTATGTCTGATTTTTCGACTTGTTTAATCTTTTAACGCGCACTTTTAATTTTCCGCGCCAATGGTGCGGACACTGAAGTGACAGTTTTCTGAGAGATTCCCTTTCCGAGGGAAAAAAGACGTGGTGCTGTCTGGATATGTACGGCGAGAGGAACGTGTCATATTCGCGAAAGGATTTCGCTATATGATATTAAAGTATTCGTTTTTATCTTGTTCGGGTAACGTTAGCAGGTTGTTTGGACGAGGCGATAAGAATTTAATTTTAAATATTGCTACTAACAAATCCATTCGTAAATTGTTTCGAAATATCTAAATTACTAACGTAACAATAATTATAATCACCAATAAGATATAAATACATAGATCCAAATCATCCTTTTACACGCTGCTTTCAATACGAACCTTAACTGTCTATATTTAGGCATATAATTAATGGTTTGTATGGACAGTTCGTTAGCCCACAATTACCACTATATTCATGGATAATCAAGCGCAAACGTGTTGAAACTGTCTTAGCTCGTCCACCGAACGTTATTATCTACCTGAGCTCGTCATGCTACAGCCGATTCTGTGCTGGTAGTAGTGACAGGATCTCTTTCACCGTCCGAATACCTTGACGAATTAAAACGTTTTTATTTCGTGTATACGCTAATTGTATGTGTACACTTGAAATATGTCCGAGGATGACGTATCGTTACAATGATTTATGAAATGGATAATTCTGGACAATAGGAATTGTTAAGATTGTTAGCGTAGGCCGTTCGTCTATGAAGATATATAACAACACAATGCATTCTAATTTTAAAATTAAAATTGTAGATGGAATGGGTAACGTTTTGAGAACATAATGCAGATAGTACAAATCCATGTGAATCTAGCTTTATGTATCTATGACCAACCTCCAGCAGTAATACCCAGTGTTTGAAATCTATTCAATTGATGCATTCAAACTTTTCCAATTTCACTTGCAATTTTGCTGATCATACTATCAAATTCCTTGAGAAGGTGACAGCATGAGGAATTGAATGGCATCTGGTGCCTCACCTGATTGTAACAAGTAAA